>CANNYR010000074.1:0-41783 GCA_947538915.1 Tenthredo distinguenda | reverse complement strand
GTTCGCAAAATTGCACGTCTCTCTCTCTCTCATGTTATCTTATTTATGATTTTAACCCTAAACAAGAGTGGTATATAGAGGGTCTGATCCATGTACCAGCACGTCAGTCTTACAATTACTCTCCAACTGAAATTGTGTTAAGTGAGAAGCACGTCAGTCTTACAATTACTCTTCAACTGAAATTGTGTCAAGTGAAAAGCATAGGTGAGTGCACTGTGATTAATGAGTTGATTTACAACCAATTTAGTTTCAAGTTGTGATGGATTATATGTTGATTTTTTTCTGTGAATCTTCTAAAATTTTCACGATGGTTTCGAGTCAGTTTAACGTAGGTTGAGGAATTTATGTTGAAGTGTCATTAATTCTTTCAGAAATGGTTGATCGTCCGGAAGACTTTAGCATTCGAGTCCCCAACGAATGGACGGACGGGAATGATGATATCGATGAGTTGATGGAGTTCATCCTGACCGTTGTTCGTATCGCTGAAATCCAACCCTCAGGATACATGCTACTTATGGAGTATCGAGGTGTGATGGCGCGTTTAGAGAGGGACAGTCACGGTTGGTGGTTCCGAAAACTGTAGGAGTTTTAACTGTGACGGAATCGGCTATCCAAGCGACTCTTCTATCAATATCTTGACTTGACAAAAAGCGTCTACAGCCGAATATGATATCGCTGTTTCATCGTTATTTCACTAACTGAATATTTTGATTTTTTGCTATTCTTAAAAATTGTGCTTCAATGTTATTTCACTGATGAAACATTTTGATTTTTTACTATTGTTACAAGCTGTGTGTCAATGTTAGTTCACTGATAAAGCAGTTTATTAAATATGTACATCAAAAATAAAAAGTTATATATGTATTGAGAATTAAACCTTTAATTTTATCCTAACTTATTATATACCTCTACTCCAACCAAAATCCTATACCTTGACATATCTTTAAATAATTTAATACCTTTGAATAAGTTTATTAGTCTTCATATAAATGTACGATTATTATATCTATTGAGGTGGTGCTCAACTTGCTCTTCAAATAATCAACATATAGTTTTTCAATAATTTGTTTCATTAAATCATATTCACATGATGACAAATAACAAGTTTTACAAACATATATTGATGAGTATACATACTACACACATTCTGAGGTTTCATACATTGGTACGTGGATGAAAGTGAACACTTAAATCAAGATTCACAAATAATCAGCTTACTCTATGGTAAATTTAACGACACGTGAATTATTACTTATAACTTGAAATAATGTGATGAAAGATTTACACACAGTTGAACTCAATTTGGTTGTACTGGCCTCCTAGGTAGCGCATCTGTAGTCGATTCTCATCAGCAGCTTGCACCATTTTTTGGAAAAGATCACCATCGTCGTTCAGGACTCTTGCCATGCGAGCTGGTGAAAATATTGAAAAGGTATCTTCTACATCAGCTGTTATCCGATCCCCGAATTTTGTCTTCACTCTTCGCAAACCAGTGATTTGATAGTCTTTGAATATTTCCAAGTCGCTCATTTTCTCATTTGGTAAATATTCTTCCAGTCGAGCAATCTTGTTGATTTTCGTGAGATCCATTATATTTTTCTTTCAGTGATTTACTCTAGTTTAAATGTATGTTTTCCAGCTTCTTCGTGATACGATTTAGATGTGATTTGGTTTCAATTAACTGTTGCACTTCCTTGATATTTTTTAGTAGTAGCTCAAGTCGTACTTTTAATTCACGACGTTTGAGAATGGTTTGAACCATCTGAGAAATAATTGTACAATGATGTTCCAACGCAAATTTTTCACTCTTTTATAGCTGGCAACCCTCCCCTTATTTCAATCAAAAACATATACAAAAGTTTCTAGAACGTTCCGAAAGATCTTTCCAGAGTCGAAGGTTATTCCGAGAACCATTCTTCTGAGAATCATTAGGCTAATCGTATTTTTGCATTCCTAAGTAACTCGATAATCATATTTTCGCGTAACTCGATCCGAACAGGGTGCCGAATAATTCCAGGAACTGTTTGTCTGCCCGAAGGAAGCTTCTAGAACTGACCCAGGGCTTGGAATCTTATTTCGGAAATGTGTGACGTCATATTGAGGGTGTGTGACGTCATATTAAGAGTGTGTGCCGCTAATATAAGGGTGTGTGACGTCATATTAAGGGTGTGTGCCGCTAATATAAGGGTGTGTGACGTCATATTAAGGGTGTGTGCCGTCAGTTCTAGGGGCCATTTTTAGGGTCTGACGGGGACCGAGAGATCTGCGAGCATGACGTCATCGTGACCCCCTCACACGGACACGGACGGCGCACGCATGTGTGTGTGCGTGTACGTGTGCACTAACACGCGTTGGTCCAGAACCCGCCTAGCCTATCTACTCTTTAAGACCACTACCCTCCATTATAAAGCCAACGGAACCTAAATATGACATTAATAAATGAAATCCCCCAAGGCGAACGATAACGGAACTTAAATTATAATTCTCATATTCAGGATTCCGATATGCTATTATTTCTCTAGCCTTTATATACAAAGGTTGATCGAACGTTATGAAACAATGCTTTTGACCAATCATTTTACGTTTTTGATCGGCCTCCAATAAAACAGAAAAAATCGTATCGTAGCTACTAGGCGGATTATTAACGAACGGCAAGGGAGTAATTCTATTAGTTACACAGTCCACTTTTGAACTGCTAATTTCCATAAATGCGTTCCACCCTGCAGATTTTTCTGGATTTATATATTTACTATAAAGCTATAGAACCTCTGCGGGAGTTGCTTCGACTTTGCTGGAAATTGGATTTTCGGCGTTCAAATCTTTTACAATAATATTTTTTAACCCATAAGTTGAAGTATTATTAAAATGTTTTAAGGAAATAAACCCAAACTTTCCAACCGTATCGGCTTTTGGAAGTTTCTTCAACCTTTTCACAATTTGGCTCGAAGTAACACTTTCACACGGCGTAACGCACATTATTCCCCCCATTCCATGGAAAGTATTGCTGCCATCAATAGTGTTGGTGTTATGGTCGGCATTATCAAAGACGAATTGCATGTACGCATCTTTTAATTGATTTTCTTGCGGATCATTCAAAATTGAAGCCTTAAATAATAATGGTTCATCGTACGATGAACAAAGTCCAAGAAACTAAAGTGTATTAATGAGACATTTTGATGCGTGCTTCTTATGCATCATAGATGAGAGACCGAGAAGAATTGACGATAGAAAAGATCGAGGGCGTACTGAAGAGATGATGCAGTGAGAAGTTGTAGCGACTCTATTCGTCCATTTTTTGGATCCCGATTTACTTTTTTTGTTTCTTATAAGGTTGTCTAAAAATAATTGTAAAGACTTTGGAATATCAGGATCTGCATTATCTAAAAAGCAATTTGGTGCTTTATAATTCTCGGTATCATAATATTTAGTACGAATATCCTCTTCAATTATTTTAGATGCAGCCATAACAATTCTCGTACGTTCCTCATTTTCATCTTTACAACGATTTTTATACCATGCATCTGACAAAATTTTTCCACCCGTGTCGCGAAAACAAATTATACTATCATTCTTAGAGGAATGAATAATAATATCATTATGGAAATAATTTCGCAATTTGTCAACAATATAATGCATACTGACAGATTCGCCGTCATATTGTTCTAAAATCTCATTTACTGAAAAATTAACATTCTTCTCGATTTTGTAATAAATAATTTATGACAAATTTGACAGCAGCATTGATGTTGGGATCAAGAGTGCAACAAACAGTTGTACTAAGATTATATGAATTAAATCGTGGAAAGCAGTCACTGTGATATCGAGCCCCTACGGCTACTAACATAAGTCTGATTCCACGGCTATTCGAGAATAAACTACAGCGCTACGTTTATCGAATTTATCTTTGCAAACATCGATGATTGTCTGCCTTGTTTGGGCATGAGTTACATATTGAACCTCCCTCCTTCTTTCTACCGTGAGAATCAGGTGAAACCGAATGGTCCATCCGCCCAGGCGCCGAATATTTGGTATTTTTATGGGGATAGCCACTCGTTGCACTGAAAATCCCTAGGGTGATATTGGCGCGCGGTCGATAAAACTCGGCAGATCGACCGCGCGCCAAGATCACTCTAGGGATTTACAGTGCAACGAGTGGCTATCCCCATGAAAATACCAAATATTCGGCGCCTGGGCGGATGGACCATTCGGTTTCACCTAATTCTCGCGGTATATTAACCTTTTTCTGACTATCAATATGTTTCTCAGAAGCATTTTCTCCGCAGAAAAGACATAAACGACTGAAATCAAAAGTTTCTGTGCTTGATGATCGCGTAGCTAAACTTGCACTTGGTGTCCCTGCTGCACTGCGCTTTTCTGCAGCGGCAATACTCGATTCTCGAACGTAAATAACTCGGCATTTCTTGTGTACAGTTAATTTTTCAAATGTCTTCAGCTTAAAATGCCTCTTGTCTCTCCTCCTAACACTAGCCGCAATGAAAGCTTGTATGGTTTTTCTTTGCACAACTTCGGCATCGCTACAATCAAGTGCGAAATCCTTGTCACATAAGAAACACGGATGTCCATCCATTATGTGACAGTTGATCAAGAATCAGAACAATAAATATAAAAATATTATATAATAAATTACCAAAATGCATAAGAGTGAAATTAAAAACTTTAAATTGAATAATAATTGATTTGTAAACAAACACATGTAAAATTACTTACATTAATAAAACCTAGTAGATCATTATAACTTGTCCATGATGAATATTCACTGTTCACTTGCTTATTTTAGTATAAGACTATACACAATCTTAATTTATAAAATAAATAACGAAAAATTAGCTAGTACGTGTGCTGTGTAATTCGTTTCTGTGATATAATTAAAAGACAGTTGATGTTCTTCCTGCATTGTATTCGCATCCCCCCACCTTGATTAAACAATCTTGTTATTATTAAATAAAAGAAGAAATTGAAACATCATTGTTCATTTTTTCATTATACGTATTTATTTTCAACAAACATATAGGACTTTTTAATAATCATGCAGTGCAAGTCGTATTTTTATTAAACATTTAATAATGAATTTAGATTAAATAAATAAAAAAGCTGTACGAACATTATTTCAGAGTAAATACGAACACCAAATGAACCAAATTTTCGGAATTCTAGGTACTAATCATTTAAAAATATAATGCATATTATCTACAAATAAGAAAAATTATCAATTTTACCCTGTAATATAACTTACAAAAACATTTAAATAATTTGTGAAGTTAATACTACATTTACGGAGGTTGAATGAAGAAAATGTATAAATTCAATGGCAGTATTAGATTCGTCTCTTCGAAGTCCCTCAAATTAAAAAAAAAATTATGAAAATCGATCAAGTAGTTGTCGAGTAATAGAAACCAATACGAATTTGAATAATTCATATCAGAATTCTCGCGCCGAGTCGAGTAGACGCTTCTGCGCGTGCGCGCGCGGCAAACTCGTTCCCGCACATCGAGGCCGTGAAATTAGATCAACTTTTAGTGCAAATAACTTATTGATTACATCAACGACTGATATAAAAGTACCTGCAAATAAAAGTTAAAGTCTTCCTTACGGTATCACCAAATCTTCAGCTGCAAATATGTTATAGTTTATTAACAATGAATATTTAACAGAAAAATGCTATATTCGCACAGGAAGGTCGGTGAATGTTTTTCTTGTCCTTGAAATTACAGAAAAAAAGCTCTATGAAATGCAAAAAAAAAAAATTCTAAGCAGCTTTAAATAAAAAGTTATGCCATTTGTTCATACTTGAATTACGAGTCCCCCATTTTCATTGCAATAATGACCGACTTAATTTTTTAAATTTCAACATTTTCTTTTTTCAAATGTTTCCTTAAGGTAATTCAAATCTATAGCCAAGAGATAACCTTTTTGAAAAATTGTTTAGACATTAAACAATTCGTTGCAAAAAAGTCAAGGAAATTAATTAATAAATGGCCTGTGCAGCGAAAATCGGACCAATCAATCTGAAATTTGGCACACATATTTGGCATTATATGGCTATCCTGCTCCTGTATTTTCATAACGATTCCAGGATTGTATCAATAATAATGCAAATTTTTCGAACATGCCATTTTTCGTGTTTGCCGTTGATTTTCTCATCAACAATTGATCGAAATTAAACATTTTATGGCTTGAACTGTGGGTAATTTAATTGTCTACGACTTATGTTCATATGTTTTTTGTGTCAGAGGCATACGTTTTCATATTTATTGTAAAAAGCAAAACAACACGATATTTCGGCACTTTATTGCAATTTACCATTGTAGCACATATTCGTTTGAGTTAGTTTTTAGATACCCGACAAAAACATTGTAAATGTCGAAAATTACCGCCAAGTACAAAAATGGTTTTGTGAAATCAGGCAACATGAGCCAAGCACTACCTTAGTTAAGTTTTATAGTTAAAATTATGTTTTTACAACATTATTCAATGGAAATCAATGAAAAAACTTGGCGGGCATAGATTGTCATAACCATAAGTGAACGTTGGTGAACGATAGATGCACAATGAATCTGAACCCATCTTTGAAATAAAAATTTCAATTTCCATACCACCGTTCATCAACCTATTAGTTCTCGCTAATAGTACGTCTAATTCAACATTGATATCCGTTTCATCTATTTATTTATATCTCAGTTTCAGTCAATAATAATTAATATTATCAATGCGAAAAATGGTTAAACAGTTTTTCATCATGCCTTCAACAGTTTTGTGGGTGTGAAACAATCTATGCCCGCCAAGTTTTTTCATTGATTTCCATCGAATAATGTTGTAAAAACATAATTTTAACTATGAAACTTAACTAAGGTAGTGCTTGGCTCATGTTGCCTGATTTCACAAAACCATTTTTGTACTTGGCGGTAATTTTTGACATTTACAATGTTTTTGTCGGGTATTTCATTACTTTTTGTATGTACAAACGGGTCAGTGCTGAACTGACTTTAATGTATCATACGCATTAGTGTGTTTTAGAAAAAAAAAAAATTTCATTGATTTTTTTCGCGAATTTTTTTACGTAACATATAAATAAAATCTATTACATGTATTTCAGATGGTAAACTTTGCCCCTCTGGCGCCAGCTCAATTTTGGAGACATTGGGCTGATTTTTTAGTAGAATTCCGTTTTTGTCTCAAAGTTAAGTTTCAGTGACTTTATTGATTAAACCTAAACACTAATCTATTCCTTTCCTATCTTAAAATGTGCTGCAACTTTATACAACTACCTATTACAAATCAAACGCATACACCTATTTGACACATACCAATTTCCGCAAGAAATGACTCCGCTTTAATTACATTGCAAATTTTCTACGCAAGCATATTATGCAGCATTTCTATAAACCTACATAAATTTCTATTAAGACCGTACTCTCTGTGCAAATATTATAGATTTCGTGTTTCTGAGTTATGGCTTGTAGCCTAGCATCGTGTTCGATGCTTCGCACAACCCCAACCGGATCCGTTCATTCGTTCTTGAGCTATCGAAGCGGACGTATATTGCTGTGATTTCAAATAAACATAGGTATATATACAATCGCTAACATAAAAAGCGATACTAATGCCATCCTGTCGGTAACATATAACACTAAATCGGTAAAATATTTAAAAAATTGATGATTGACTACTTGAAGTTTGCGGCGGGTACTTGGCGGCGATTCATTATTGCGAATCTTGATTTATAAATAATTATTACATGAATATCTTGGTTATGCGTAGCGGAATATGGCTCAAAAGCAATAGGGGCCGAGATTTCCGTGACAGGAACACCCCTACCAAATTGCAAGTTCATAAGTGCAACGGTTCGACAGATATCGTGGTCCCAAGAATGACGTTCTGCAAGGAAGAAGAAGAAGGAGAAGAAGAAGAAGATTGTGTTTTTCTATCAACTTTTACGGTCAATATCTCAGGAACCGCACGGTCGATTCCGTCGAACTTTTGCAAGCAAGGTCAGGTCCAGTGTGCCTTACACCTGTATGAATTTTATCAAAAAATAATCCGCGGTTCAAAAGATATGACAGATTTTTTACAAGGACAAGAGCTTGCTCGGGTAAATGATCGTGGCTGGCGCGCCGGCCTACGGGTACTTGGCGGCGATTCGCTGCCGCGAATCTTGATATGAAGATTCGCGGCAGCGAATCGCAGCCGAGTTCCCCCCTACTAACTCGGCGCGGCAGCCACGAATCATTTACCCGAGCAAGCTCTTGTTCTTGTAAAAAATCTGCCACATCTCTTGAACCGCTGATTATTTTTTAATAAAATTTATAGGGGCGTAAAGCCCTCCCCAGTTGACCTTGCTCGCAAAAGTTCAACAGAATCGACCAAGTGATTTCGAAGATATTGACCGTCAAAGTTGATCGAAAAACACAATCTTTTTCTTTTGCTTTTTCTTTTGCTTCCTTGCAGAACGTTTTTCTTGGGACCACGATATCTGTCGAAACGTTGCACTTATGCACATGCAATTTGGCGGGGGTGTTCTTGTCACCGAAATCTCGCCCCCTATTGTTTTTGAGCAATAATCGACCACGCATAACTGAGTTATTCATGTAATATTGATTATTTATACCGCGAGAATCAGGTGAAACCGAATGGTCCATCCGCCCAGGCGCCGAATATTTGGTATTTTTAGGAGGATAACCACTCGTTGCGCTGAAAAATCCCTAGGGTGATCTTGGCGCGCGGTCGATCTGCCGAGTTTCATCGACCGCGCGCCAAAATCATCCTAGGGATTTTCAGTGCAACGAGTGGCTATCCCCATGAAAATACCAAATATTCGGCGCCTGGGCGGATGGACCATTCGGTTTCACCTGATTCTCACGGTATATGCACATATTTTGAGAATGAGAATGACGTCACGAGTCCCGATTCTCATGACATCGATCGAATATAATACTGCTGATTTTCATACATATAGGTATGTATGATTATCATTATTATTATTTTATCATTATTAATGTGTTAACATTTTAATCGGGTCATCCTTTTGATGTCCAGGTCCCCCGCTCCGTAGTTTTCGGTGTCTAGGTATTTTGCTCCCTAGTTTCCGGTATCCAGGGGGGTTATTCACTAACTCTGGGACCGCGCGGTTATGCGACTTTCCGCGCGGTTGTGACGTCATGTCCACGGTAGCGACGAACCGAGCTGTTCAGTAACTTTTCGGGCGGTTGTTACCGCGCGGTATCGTACCGTTTCTCGGTTCATGCTACCGCGCGGGAAGAGGTTTCGGTATCGGTCTCATTACGGATATTCTTCCGAGCGGCAGTCTAGACCGTACCGCGCGGTACCCGTGTCGAATAGGCTACCGAGTAGCAAAATAGCGGATTTCCTTCTCCGCGCGGTAAGGCGAACCGCTCGGTACGGAACCGAACCAGACCGTGCGGTACGAACCGAGAAGTTAGTGAATAACCCTCCAGGTCCTCTTCTTGGTAGTTTCCGATGTCTAGGTATTCCGCTCCGTAGTTTCTGGTATCCAGGTCCTCCCCTCCGTAAATCTCGCTGCCCAGGTCCTTCGCTTCGTAGTTTCCGGTGTCCAGGTATTCCGCTCCGTAGTTTCTGGTATCCAGGTCCTCTTCTCCGTAGTTTTCGGTATCCAGGTCCTCCCTTCCGTAAATCTCGCTGTCCAGGTCCTCCGCTCCGTAGTTCTCGGTATCCGGTTCCACCACTCCGGAGTTTTCAGTGTCCAGGTCCACCGCTCCATAATTTTCGGTATCCAGGTTCTCCACTCCGAAGTTTTCGACGCCCAGGTCCTCCGTTCCGTAGTTTTTAGAGTCCAGGTCCTCCGCTCCGTAGTTCTTAGAGTCCAGGTCCTTCGCTCCGTAGTTCTCGGTATCCAGGTCCTCCGCTCCGTAGTTTACGGTGCCCAGGTCCTCCGCTCCGTAGTTTTTAGAGTCCAGGTCCTCCGCTCCGTAGTTCTCGGCATCCAGTTCCTCCGCTTCGTAGTTTTCGGTGTCTAATTCCTCCGCTTTGTAGTTTACCGTGCCCAGGTCCTCAACTCTATACTCTTCAGTGTCCAGGTCCTTCGCTCCGTAATTTTCCGTGTCCAGGTCCTCCGCTCCGTAGTTTACGGTATCCAGGTCCTTCGCTCCATAGTTTTCCGTATCCAGGTCCTCTGCTCCATAGTTTTCAGTGTCCAAGTTTTCCGCTCCGTAGTTTTCCGTGTTCAGGTCCTCCGCTCCGTAGTTTTTGGTGTCCACGTATTCCGCTCCATAGTTTCCGGTATCCAGGTCCTCTTTTTCGTAGTTTTCGGTATCCAGGTCCTCCCATCCGTGAATATCACTGCCCAGGTCCCCCCATCCGTAAATCTCACTGCCCAGGTCCCCCCATCCGTAAATCTCACTGCCCAGGTTCTTCGCTTCGTAGTTTCCGGTGTCCAGGTTCTCCGCTTCGTAGTTCTTAGTGTCCAGGTCCTTCGCTTCTTAGTTTTCGGTATCCAGGTCCTTCCCTGCGTAGTTCTCGATGTCCAGGTCTAGCGCCACGTAGTTTCCGGTGTCTAGGTCTTGCGCTCCATAGTTTTCGGTGTCAAGATCCTCTGGTCTAGACACTTTCCCACAACACATTTATTCCCCGATCTGATGCACACATCGATTCCAAATTTGGAAGGAAAATTGATTCTATCGATATCTCGCTGCCTATTGGTCGTTGAACAAATCTAATCACGCAACAAAAAAATTGACCCCAATCAATATACTAAGTCATTGACATCAACACATCAATAAGTATTATTATTAGTATTGTCTTGAATCTCATTCCCGAAACTTTTGTTTTCGTAATACATCATCGGTATGAAAAAGTTCCACCTTGTCGGTCCTAGTTTCTGAGGTATTTATGTTCAATGAGAAAAAATAACGCTAATGCAAGTGTTAAACAAATTTATGTACGCTTGGCGTGTTTGATTCTGACCGATATGAAGTTGGCACCACAGTCTTCTGTCCTCTTCTATCCTTCATGGCTACATAGAGAAGGAAAGAGACGGAAGACTGTGGGGCCCACTTCATACCGGTCAGAATCAAACACGCTTGGTGCACATGAATTTCAAGTTTAGAATGAAAAAACATCGCAATTCTTCAAGCTCGTGGGACTAATTTTTCAACGCAATGTTCGTTGTTCGTTCAGCAATACTTACATATACATAAGGCCATATCGACAAAGTGCGACCTATAGCTTGGAAAATATCATAGAATCACATGATGGTTCGTTTCGAAATGGGACCTGTTTATTTCACGTAAGAATTTCACAACCAAACGATTGAAGAACATTTTCCGTATTCTATGTTTGTACTACATCTGAATATGTGGCGCTGTTTGAATAGACGAGTTCGTGGGTGGCATAAACTATGACTGGTACAAGCTATCGAATGATTCTCAGAAGAAGATTTCTTGGTCCTATAGAATATCTTGTCCGCTTTGCGTGAACCCAAAGATACATAATTTCATTTCATGACAAATGACTAAGAGTTGATCTTCATATGTGTATGATACATTAAAATCATTTCAGCGCTGACCCGTTTGTGGTACATACAAAAAGTAATGAAATACCCGGCAAAAACATTGTAAATGTCAAAAATTACAGCCGAGTTCTAAAATGGTTTCACCGACTAAAAAATCTGAAACATTATACTCTTTTTCAGCGATAGATTACAAACATCATTTCGTTACACAAAATAGTACAAAATAATACGTGAAATCAGGTAGCGAAGCCGAGCGTTCCCTCAGTTAATTTTCATACTTCAAATTATGTTTTCCAAATGCCAATCGATGGAAATGAATGGAAAAACGATCATTCGTTACTTTTGACAGAACAGCATATTGGCGACGGGAAATATTGCTGAAAGAAGTTAGCTCGTATGATGATACAAACTCGGCGGGCATAGATTGTTCTGAAAATTATCAATTGGTGAAGCGTTAGGTAATAAGATCAACAATTAGTGTGTCTTTGAATGTAGAATATACTTTCGCTTCTATGTGTATCTACTGTATGTAAGTCAAACAGAGAGGGAGACGTTAAAAAAGCATTACCCAAGTGTACCGATAATGGGTACGTCCAGGATAGATATGTATCGTTTCATGGCTGTCATATGTTTGTAGCATGGCGTTATAATCATAGGCGAATGTTGGTGAACGATAGATGCACAATAAAATTGGATTCTTCTTCAAACCACGAATTTGATCATCGTGCCTGAATTTATTACTTCTTATTATGAACACACACTATAGGTATATTTCTAATTCAACTTTAAGTTCTAACGTATTACTCACTCGTTTCATTTATTTATTTATGCACTACCTGTTGTGAGAAGCACGATTTTCGTTGAGCTTTCCCAGCACTAGTGCATGGGAAATGTTTATAATTTTTAAATCTGAAAGAAAATATAGAACGTAGGGCAAAGGCACATAGAGGGACTTCGTGACGAGTGTGAAAGTGCCGCACGATCCGAAGACGAGGTCTTTCCGCGCCCTTGTCATATAAAAAACTATTATATCGCAGTTTCAGTCTACAATAATAAATATCATCAATGCCAAAAATGTTCAAACAGTCTTTGATCATGCTCAAAACAATTTTGTGGGTGTGATCGTTACGGAGTGGCTGAAAGAAATAAATAAAAAGAAAAGTGCAATTGATAATTTTCAGAACAATCTATGCCCGCCGAGTTTGTATCATCATACGAGCTAACTTCTTTCAGCAATATTTCCCGTCGCCAATATGCTGTTCTGTCAAAAGTAACGAATGATCGTTTTTCCATTCATTTCCATCGATTGGCATTTGGAAAACATAATTTGAAGTATGAAAATTAACTGAGGGAACGCTCGGCTTCGCTACCTGATTTCACGTATTATTTTGTACTATTTTGTGTAACGAAATGATGTTTGTAATCTATCGCTGAAAAAGAGTATAATGTTTCAGATTTTTTAGTCGGTGAAACCATTTTAGAACTCGGCTGTAATTTTTGACATTTACAATGTTTTTGCCGGTTATCATTACACTGACTCTTCCAGACGGTAATCTGCAATAAAATTGCTACTATTAGTTTCTTTATATTATCAGGCTGTATGAAGCTAATTCGACTGGACTATTAGCGGCGTTAAAAGATCCAGAATCGCACCACAGAATCGCACTGCAGGTGAATGAAGCGCTGACATAAAAAGCGACACTAATGCCATCCTGTCGGTAACATATAACACTACATAGCTAAAATATTTAAAAAATTGATGATTGACTACTTGAAGTTTGCGGCGGGTACTCGGCGGCGATTCACTATCGCGAATCTTGATGTATAAATAATTATTACATGAATATCTCAGTTATGCGTGACGGAATATGTCTCAAAAGCAATAGAGGGCGAGATTTCGGTGACAGGAACACCCCTACCAAATTGCAAGTTCATAAGTGCAACGGTTCGATAGATATCGTGGTCCCAAGAAAAACGTTCTGCAAGGAAGAAGAAGAAGATTGTGTTTTTCTATCAACTTTTATGGTCAATATCACAGGAACCGCATGGTCGATTCCGTCGAACTTTTGCAAGCAAAGTCAGGTCCAGTGGGCCTTACACCTGTATGAATTTTATCGAAAAATAATCAGCGGTTCGAAAGTGTGAGGTATATGTGCATGTGTAACGACCTGGCGAGTCAGTCAGTTTTTCTGAGATTAATGTTTATAACACCAACTATCGAACTATCATGCGAGTCACAGCCCAGAATGAAAAGACTTTACTTCGCGCGTTACCGGTAAAGAAAAACTCCCTTTCAAATACACATGTATTGGGATTCGGGGAGTAAAGGAGAAAACTTCCTTATCGAGGAAAAACAAGATGTTAAAGTAGGAAAAAGATTTTATAAAGTTTTCTTACCTTATGTGATAGGATGACTCAGTGGTTAATGTGGATTACAGATGTCAGAGTCAGCCAGTTGTTTGAGGATGTCGTCAGATAATATGGGTAGAGGATCTTGCAACCTGAAGATCGATTTAGCTATTTCCAGATAGTAATCTACCTCCTCCAAGGGAGTTGTTCCCGTGTTTGATGGTTCTTTTTGAGAAAATGTGTAGGTAGGAGGGCGATTGTGCGTGGTTAAGGGCGTCGCGGGTTGTTGAGCTATTAAAGAATTATCCGCGTGATCGCGCGATGGTTTTTTTGTCAAATCTAGTGGGTATGAAGGTTCGTCGGGAATTGAAGGAGGCGGGGAAGGTGAGCTTGAGTGCGAAGGAAGGTTTTGAGGGATAAGTCTCACACTCAATGTATGTGGTTGAGAACAAAAAGGAATTTCGATTACTAGTTGCGTAGTCCCCGTTCGAGGTGGTGTTGGGATAAGTTTGGGAATTAAAGTTATAGGAGTATTATCTGCTTGATTATTTAGTTTCAGGGCGGGAAATGATTCCTTAGTGTGTTGAACTACTTCAGTAAGAACTTGTGAAACGTCTTCAAGACTTTTAAGGAGTCGGTTTAGTATTCTCCTTACTTCGGCAGATATTTTGATTGCTTTAGGTTTTCTAATAGCGACTTCTCGAATCACTGGCGTTTCTTTCGGCATCAGGAAGGTTAATTGTGAATAAAATAATAGGGTAATTAAGGACTCACTTCAGGTGACAACTTAAGGTGCGACCAAGGATATTCTCCTCGGTGTTTACCCCGTGACCAGAGATATTGTCTCTAGGTGTCAAGGCTGAAGGAGGCTTTTGGGTATGGTAGATGAGATTATTCGTGATGATGGGTAATTGAATTGGTGTAGAAGAATTGCCAGTAATTGGAAAAAGTCCAAAACTACTTACGTATAGGAAGTTAAATGACCTGTTCTTTAATATATAACATTGTTTTATTTCACTTCTAGTGGGTTACACTTTGGAATAAAAATATCTTTTTTAAAGTACCAATGTATTTGACCAAGAAAATTTAAGAAGTGCGTGAACTGAGTTGAATGTTACCGGATAAACCGAGTAAAAGATTTTGTGTTTAATTGTTAGCCTTGAAATTCTTTTATTATAAGTTCTTTTATTAAAACTGTTCTGGATCTTAACTGATCTCGATTTTTGACTCTAGAAGAAACTACTGCAAACAACTGCTACTGCAACACTCAACTCTAACTCTTCTACTAACTTCCGTGTCGTCCTTTTTATAGAAGTTTTTTCTTAAGAGTGGGGCTTTTACTGGGTTAAATCTCATTGGTCAATTACTTACAAATGCAGCTTAAAAAGAGTTAGCTTAGCTTATGAGGGACGCTCTTCCCCTTAAAGTGTTTAAATGTGTAACCAATGATAGCCGATCGGTGGGTAGGGCCTAACCATCTCTTCCGAGTTTAAATATATACATGTATACCGTATCCCTTCTATTAATTATCTTTCCCAGAATTGTGATATATAGATATATATACTTGGGCCATAGATTCCGTATATATTTTTGAGATGTTGGTATAATTGAAACGTTGGACCATTCGACGTTGGAGCATTGATATATTGAAATGTTGGTATACTCGAAGCGTCGGATTATTGTATATATATATATATATATATATATATATATATTAGATATATATATACATATTAGACTGGTCGTTAAAAATTAAATTTTTTCCGACGCCCCCTAAAAAGCTTCCTTTTGATGAAAAAACGCCAGGGATTTTTTTTTTTTTTTTATATATTAACAACAACACGTACCTCAGGACGATCTAAGTTCATTTTTTGGTAAAATCACGTTTTTTTTTTGTTTGAACAAAATTACAGAAGTAAAAGTATTAAAAATACTAAAGAAAGTTTACTTGAGCTTTGGAATTATTAAATCTGCTCATAAGAAATAAGTTTGTACTAATTCATTTTTTGAATAAAATTATTAATTTAAATATCCATCATTTTTTATTAACTAGACAACATCAAATGAAAAAAATTTCGAAATTTTATTCATTTGAGTTCCAAAATTGTTTATATTTCAGGAAAAATACTATTTGTGATAAGAAGATCTGAAAAATATGATTTCACCAGAAAATGAACTTAGATCGTCCTGAGGCACGTGTTGTTGTTAATATAAAAAAAAAAAAAAAAATCCCTGGCGTTTTTTCATCAAAAGGAAGCTTTTTAGGGGGCGTCGGAAAAAATTTAATTTTTAACGACCAGTCTAATATATATATATATATATATATATATATAATATATATATATATATATAAATATATATAAATATATATATATATATATATGTTTGTGAACTGTAATGTTCCAGGACATTTGGTAAGGGGTGTATACAATGGTATAGAACTGAAGAAAATACTAATTCATACGCAATTCTGCGAAAAAATATTCAAATTGTTACCATTATTCGATTTTATCAGCCTTTTACCGTTTCAGACACCTACTGTGCATTTCCAAGACACTTATGTTTTCTCCACCGATAATGAAGTAAATCACAGCTATTCCGTATTAAAAAGCAATTTTTGATGAGATAAGTGACAAGAAAACAATGCGCAGGTCGAATATTATTTTAAACAATAGCTTTCATGTAGTTCACTGCGATTTTTTGTTAGTGACTTTGAAATCCACAATATACCTACCATGTGGTGACCTGGATATGAACGATACATGACCAATGTCCTGAAACTTTGCAATATATCTGTGATAAAGTCCCGGAACTCAGTACTTCACATATTATACTAATCCTCCAGCTAATCCGGTCCTGGAACTTAGCACTCCACATACGCTAATCATCATACCCAACCAAATTTTTGCTATTTCGAGTACTAACAATAAGACGTAGAATCATAATATGAATGAGATTTCACCGTAAGCTATTGATTTGGTATCATGTTATAAGTCAGCAATTGAATGCATATACATTCCATTGTCACCTGGCTGTGCACATTTTGCAGATACCGTCACTATTATATATTCAGATAAGCTTAATTTGCAAATCAGTATAATCACACAGCATATCAGTTCCAAATATATTTTATTGCAACATGTATTACACAACAAGATAATATATAATATTTTGTACCTGAGGCATATAATATTTATACTTACACTATATCTATGCTTACACTGAGAAAAAAATGTTATTCGATCTATCATATTTCGATTTATTTGATCCAATGAAACTCGCTACATTCAACTAAATGTTATTCAACCCAAATAAATTCTATATCTGTTCGAAGAAATAACAAATAATTTATTTGGACCAACCGCACCTTAGTTAATTCGAAAAAATGAATTGTATGGGGAGTCGCGACGAAATATTTGATCAACTTTCTTGCTAAAATTCATTCATTCCTATTAAATATTCAACTTCGCCTATAAAACTTTTTTTGAAATGAACAAATTTTGGTTGATCAAATTAAATTGACAAAATTTACCAGAACGAATATTTCGTCGCGACTCCCCATACAATTCATTTTTTCGAATTAACTAAGGTGCAGTTGGTCCAAATAAATTATTTGTTATTTCTTTGAACAGATATAGAATTTATTTGGGTTGAATAACATTTAGTTGAATGTAGCGGATTTCATTGGATCAAATAAATCCAAATATGTTAAATCCAATAACCTATTTTTTCTCAGTGTATGAGTTATGCAATCTCTAATATGATTGATATGGATAATGGAGGTTTATTGATGTGACCGAGATCGGTGGTGAACTAATATGACACGTTCTTTGTTAGATATCAGGGTTTCAAACCAAAATCAAATGCCAAATTGGCAATACTCAATTTTCTTAAATCTAATTAAATTTTGAATCAGACAGCTTCAAAGAAACTCGTAGAAAATCGTCAGCAGTAATCCTTTCACACATTATCTTCAAAGCATAGCTTCTTTTTGGTTTTGGTTTGGTTGTGAAGCCAAGTTTTAATTTGAGGTGGCGTTCGGTTCTTAAGACATGGATTTTGTATTATTGCCTCTTGGATCTGGTGTAGCGACGGCAACTTATTTTTAATTAGATTTTCACTGAATATTCTGAGAACTGTTGTCTTTTCATCCGCATTCCACGGAGTACGCTTGACTGATCCATATGGAGAGGCTGTTGAAAGCCAAGACAAAGTAAAAGTTAATTGAAATGAATATATACATCGAGATCCAAAATGTGGTTTGATTTTAAGCCTAATCTGAAATAATAATTCAACTACTAACATAGCGCTGATTTTATACGAAATAGACAGCTCCAATCGGAGAACTTACTTGATCGTTTTCTCTTCAAGGAACTTGTAAATTCTTTGTTCTGCGATTTCTCGTAAATTGACTTAGTGCCTGGTTCCTGATCAATATTTTCTAGCTCGTCATCACTCTCATCTGTTTCATGCTCATCATCTTCATTGGCATCACCTGCACCTTGTGCTGCTTCCAAAAGCTTCGACATTTGCAGGATCTCGCGATTCACTAATGGCTGTCGATAAATATCCTTGTGGATTTTCTCGGCGTGCCCCATAAAATTTGCCAAGTCAGTTACTTCGTTTTCTGAAAGATTCAATGAAATGCATGTGGTTGCGATATGCTTACGCAGTATTGTGCCACGTAGTCTTTCAGGATTGGCAGCACCACATTCGACAGAGAATTTTCGCAATAAAGCACATGCCCTCAGGTATTTATATCTTGACTTATCTGCTCCAGGCACTCCAAAAACATATGGGTTTTTTTCTCTGATTTTCATATTGTTTCTGTGGTGTAGTAGGAGTTGGATGCTTTCAAATATATGGGTGTCTATAAGAACTGGAACTGTTCGATTTAGTTTGCCTCGGATAGTGAAGCGAAAATATTTTTTAGCAATTTCTTGACTTTGCTTTGATAACGAATTGAATAAATCTTTGTCAGTATCGATATCAAGCGTATGATGGCTCTCAAAATCTTCAATCAAAGTCCGCTCGATTTCCCCAGCACGGCGTCTATTGAATATTTGTATAGATGTGAGCGTTGTTTCAGCTAAGTTTGTCCATTCTTTTTCAGAAAATGTGTCGCTTAATTTTTCGAATGCTTCATTTCTTTTTTGTGACAGGTATGTGACGAGCTTCTTTATGTCTTCCATCGAAGGCAATTCGACTTTCTTTCGTCGGTTGTGTTGTGCTTGAGATTCTCCGACTCTCCTGTTGATGCTTATTGTGACTTCTTGCACAAGTAATTTTAGAAAATCTTTGACACACTTTTTTTTAGCATCATAATGTTTTTTGATGCATTCGTTGATGAGGATTGATCCGATTTGCTTTAGTAGAGTTCCTAAATTGGAAGCAACGCTCGGTGTTTGATAGCTGTTTGCACTGACCACTCCAAGTTTAGCTTCAATATTGATTGCTTCAAGTACATCATCACAGAACTTGGGGTCGTAAATTGATGTAAGGTCTGTAACATCCTTGTTGACTTTTCTAAGTGTTAACAGAAAACGACCCAACAGTCTTATACGTTGGCGGATCATGTCATAATAACGCCGATCTCCATATTTCTGGCACATCTTATTCGCGTAAACGATTACTAATTCATCATAGCGAATACCTCGCACTACCTCATCTTCTCGCATAGGAGGAAAAAGTACAGCCGACACTTCTTGAGTAGCTCGGGAATGAATTCGACGCACTACTTTTTTGCCCATCACCATAACTAGTCTGGTGCTTTTACTACTTCGCCCTGTGCATTTCGAGAAGTGGACTCTAAGGCTACTTACTGCAAAGAATGCCTTACAGTTAGCGCATGCTTTGAAGTTCCGGGCTGTCCTATCAAATTTTGTATTTGGTCTCCTTGAGACAATCAATTCGCCATCATTATAATCGCTTTGAGTGTTAAATAAAAAGTTTCCTTTTTTACGTATGATGTCAATTATTTGCCGACGTTCGCTGCTTTTTTTTGGCAAGACAACAAATTTCTTTACTTCTTCTTTATCTCCATGTTTCAATTCTAAGTGTCGAGCTATCTTGCTTTGTTTCTTATGGCAGAAAAAGCAGAAGTTGAATTTCTTGTCTCCATTGCGACCTTGAGATTTTTGAACCTGCATGTCATCATCATCCATTGCACGTGAGCCTGAAATACTAACTGATGCCGAAACATCCATCCCGCTGGATACATTAGATTTATCTTTGGTATACGTTTCATTTTTCAGTACTTTGTAGTTTGCGTTTTCATCTGCTCTATTTTCAGCATCGGATTCAGAATCAGAACTGTTTTCTATTTGTGGCTCATAGCTAGGATCGTCAGGTCTGTTGTCACTTAGGTCACCATCACTCAGAGCTGTAAAAAAATAACATATATTACACTGGTTTGAGGATTTTGACTCATCAGTGTTTACTAGTACTTTTCACATCAAAAACCTGGACGTTATTTTTTTTTGAGACAGAGATCAATTGCTGCGTTGAATCAATACCTGCTGAGTGATGGGGTACTTCAAGTACAAGTTCTATCGGGGGTCTCGCATCGCTTTCTATCAGGTTTATCTTATTTTCCATGTTCGGGGTAAGATCACTAATAATATGGTCTGGCGTGCTGGTCAGTAATTCTTCGGAAGGAAATAATCCTGTACTATCCAACATAGATTCAAATTTACCAAGCGACGAATTGATATCCGAATCATTACCGTTTGCTTGCATCAGAATTGAACTTGCTGACTCATGCATTAAAGTATTGAAGTGGATATCATTCACAAGGTCCTTCTTCAGATTCCTGTAAGAGTCAAATTCCACCTCATAGCTGGGTTCTACATAAGATGATCCATCGGTCTCTGCAATGACCACCTCAAATACACCGCTTGAATTCAATCGATCAATAGACTCATCGAGTGAAATATTTTCTTGTAATAGCTGCTCATCTAATTCTTTGGTGTAATTAGGAACATATGAATGAATGTCTGATGGCGGTACGTTAAATTTTGGTATAAGAGAATCGTCTCGTGTCAACAGCTTGCAACTAGTCGCTGGGGATATTTTTTCAATATTAGTTATAGTTGGTTTGTCGTATGACAAATTCTTTTGTTTGATTGGAGCAGCTACCGGAGTATCTTCGATCGTAGGACTAGCAACAGGCGAGTTAATGTGTGACAGAGATGCTAGTACAGTAGACTCCAGCGCAACTGGAGAACTATCTTCAGTAAACAGCTTGCGGTTCACGTTTTGTGATTTTTTTTTAAATGTTTTATTCTTTGGTTTTTTGTGTGAAGCTTTTTTGGTTTCACAGCTGACGAGACCAGGTTCTATGCCCCTATCGTTCATCATCATATCCTCCAGCCTTTGACGTGTTTCTGAAAATGACATTTGTACTTGCGTAAAAAATATTATCAAATCGTATAGTTTATACGCAGACCTCATCGTAGCTCATATATGTGATTTTGAATTCATCAAGAGAACTATTTTAGAAGTTGAATAATAGATGCCTGATCTAGAAACAATAATTGCTGGATAATAATCTAATTAGATTGTATCTAATTACTACAAGAAAATTTTGAGCATTATATTTTCTTACCATTTGAAGCTAAGAGGCTGGCTTCGTATTTCGCACCTTTATATTTTACTATATACGAATCACCATCTTGTGTTATATTTTTCATGTGACATATTTCCTGGGATTCGTCAGTGAATTTTACTAGCCCAAACATTGCAACCAGCACAATAGTCAGTCCTATCTAAAATATAAAACGAAACGAATGAGTATACTGACTAAACTAAACTGAATTAAACTAAACTAACAATAAACGAAAGATGTCTCGGTAGTATGCTTCAGGTACAGATAATTAACCGAAAATCTAAACCCAAGATTTTGTGTTCTTAACTTACTGACTAAACTAAACTGAATTAAACTAAACTAACAATAAACGAAAGATGTCTCGGTAGTATGCTTCAGGTACAGATAATTAACCGAAAATCTAAACCCAAGATTTTGTGTTCTTAACTCTACGTCTTACTAATTGCAATTTTTTGTCACACTAGGATGAAAGCACTATTAAATGAACGACTTAGCAGATGATAAATCCTAGTAAATGAACCCAGTTTGTCATAATAAGTGAATTCAAAACGAACTTACCTTTGTTCTTCGATTATACCGCACATCGAGATGGCTGGAAGACATTCTAGACGTGCGTTCTGACGAATGTTGAACTAACCGGTATTTGGCACAAGAACACGTGCGGATGATACTATACACAATGTAATTTCCGTTCTGGCGGCCAATCAAGCAGCTCTAATTCAAACGTAGAATGTTGTGATTGGCCGAACGCGTGAAGAATATTACGGTGAACCGGAAAAGAGGTTTTATAATCTCGTAACCAGTGATTCTCGCAAATTAGAATTTAATGTTTGCCACAAATATTCACTGATTTTTAACAATAAAAACAATGGAACACTACCCTGAACAAAAATAATATTTAATCATTTTCTCCAAACTTTCTAAAAATCGCTTTGAAAAAGATCCAGGTTGCAAGTGGTTTAACATAATTCCGTCAATTTCTAAATTCCGAGACCAGATCTAAAACGTATCGTATACTTCAGGGTCATGGGTCACGTGGTTTTCTAGACCATCCAATTGCAACAATGTCATTTCAACTGTAGGCTAGGTAAACGGGCGCACATCTTTGATGCACATGTTGATTTATTAATTTCAGCCTCTGTAAATCCATGGCGCATTTCCAAATCGATTTTTTTGCGTATGATTTGCTTTTCTTGTAATGGTATTTGTACAAAATATCCATAGCCAATCTGACGTGAATATTTTAAAATGAATTTAACTGTTGCCTAATAGTGCAAAATGAAACCAGCAAAGTACGGAAGCATCTTATTGGGGATCGTGTTGTATATATCGAATGATCATGTCTCAGTACTCAAAATAGCAAAAGTTGTAATAATGCGGTCGAGGATGAGTATATGACGAGTGCCAAATTCCGGGACTTTTCGAGAATGTACTGTGAAGTTCCGGGACATTGGCTATGAACCGTTGATTTCCAGGCCATCCTACGATCACAATGACGTATCAATTGCAATGCAGGTCATGGGGTATATGATTTTTAATCAACATACTGATTTATCGTTCCGAACTACTGTAATTCCATGACGTATTTCTACACCGGTTTCTTCCGACGTAAATTGTCTATCTCGTGACGGTATTCATCTAAGGTGTCCACAGCCAGTCTGTGGGGAATTTTTTTTTTTTTTTATGAATTTAATGGGCGGCTGATACTTGAACTGAAATTCAGAAGATACCGGAAAGTCTCACCCGGAACCGTGATTATATGTCTGATATGGTTATTATGTCCTCAAACTCAAAATCGAAAAATTTTGATAAGGAACAGAATGGGTATATGTCGAGTGCTCAGTTCCAGGACTGGATTAGCTGAAGGATTAGTCTAATATGTGAAATGCTAAGTTCCGGAACTTCATCACAGACAGATTGTAAACTCCCAGGACATTGGTCATGTACTGTACATTTCTCGGCTGTGACATGATAAAAATGTTACTAATCGTGCGGTGCGGCAATGAATGGTAGTCTTTTATGAATAATTCATCTGTGTAGGTCCAAATACATGATGAATGTCGTATTGGTAACATTTCCTATTCTTATACATCAAGTGTAAATTTCCAGGACGCATGCCATGCACAAATTTCCAGGTCAGTCCTGGAATTCAACAATTGACATATAAAAATTCCAGGCCTGTCCTGGAACCTGCCAAATGTCTTGGAAGTCTGCTTTAGGGCCTGAAAAGTGTCTCGGAAGTATTCAGTAGACACACATATATATATATGATTGTTAATTTCTACACGGAGAAAAAAAATAGCTATAATATTGCAAGTAGAGCAAAAAAAAATTGTTATATATCAACCTGCAAGAGTTTTTGTTGGCTCAACAATGTAATTATTGCAAATTCGTGTAACCATAATTTATTGCACAGGCATTTTACAATAGAGTGTAGCTGGCCGTGCAATTGTAAAAACAATAATTTTTGTAGGTTTATACTGCTATACTGAATTTGTCAGGCCTACTATCTTATACAGCTACATCAGCAATAACTCGTTAAGATGAATCAGCAGACGCAGATGTTGCCATTGCAATACATTAATGCTGTGTAGACCAATTGCCATGGTCAAATCAACATTATAAATTGTACAGTTAATGGACATATTGTGGTGCTGAATTAGCAATGTCTTAACGCTGCTCGAAAATGTCTATATTGCTGATTTTACAGCAATACTTTCATGCTGTGGGAAACAATTCACCATGGTCAAATCAACATTATAAATTGTACAGTTAATGGACATATTGTGGTGCTGAATTAGCAATGTCTTAACGCTGCTCGAAAATGTCTATATTGCTGATTTTACAGCAATACTTTCATGCTGTGGGAAACAATTCACCATGGTCAAATCAATATTATAAATTGTACAGTTCATTGACATATTGTGGTGCTGAATTAGCAATGTCCTAACGCTGCATAAAAATATTTATAATGCAGATTTTCAGCAGTATTATTTATCTAGTAGAACAATGTTGTAATTTTACCATCACCAAAAACAAAAAACCACTGCTGCTACAACTTTGATACTAACTATCCTGGGAAGTATGATGTAGGATTAAAAAATTTCTGAAATGTAGGATTTGTATAAAAATTAAGTATTTATTTATACGCATTTTAACATATGCGTTATTAGATATTTAAAGATACATGAATACTGAGTCATTGCTCATCTTCGAACAGAAAAATCTTTGGTGTTTCTCTTCACCTTAGATGATATTGTAAGTACATATTATACATTAATCAACATAAAAGACAAAATAAGGCAGACATGAAGTTCAAGAAAATATAAACAAAAGCAAATTTGTCAATCAATGACAAAAACTCCATAGTGGAACTCGTTTGGAAAATAGTTTCAATTAATATTGAACGTTGAAATATATGGTAATTATGTTAGGACTTCGTAAAGTAAAAAATAAAATCAGTTAGAAGCGAAAAATATATGAAGCGGAAACATATGATATGTATCAATCATTAGTAGGGTAATAATATATGAATATAGTTCCGTATATAAAACATCTGAAATGTATATAACATGACTTATTTACACTTAGAAAAATTAACAGGGTTTATATATCTGATATATTAATTAACTTATCAATATTTTGAAAAATGAACAGAGTTTATATCTGGGATATGAAAATATATGTATGTGTACATACATATAATACGTTTTATTTTGCGAGTGAATAGGATTCTTGCATAAAGTTCACGAGTGTATGAAAATATACCTGATATAAATAAATGAAACCAACATTACGAATTCCTTATTATTTACGTACATATTACTGATGTAGCTTATTTTGAAGAATTCATCCATCATTTATGTACGAATAATATATTCTCATAACGTGTAACCTATTCATTATTAACAATACATGTAAATTAGATAACTCATTTTAAAGCGCGTACCGAGGCGAAATATAAGATTTACCATTGACTGTTGGAACCATGAAAGTTGGCATAGGGTACTCTAATTGTTCAAGTGTTACGCATGTCAATTCATCTCCTTTTACAACTTCATACGCATGAAAGTGCTTGCTGTACAAAACAGATGAACATTTACACAGCATAAAACAGACACATTTATACTCATTAACTAAAATTATGTGTATCACACCAATGGTTGGTATAGAATCTATAAACAATGCGGCACCAACATTATACCTAGTCCCGTAAACGGTAACCCACTTAGGATAGGTACAATTACCTCGGAATGTATTAGGAACAAGACTTGGCAAGTCTGTCGAATCAAGTTTTTTTTTTTTCTTATTTGTATCAGGTCCCATTGAAAATTCGTCATGAAAACCTCTTCTTGAGAGTAAACGTACACATAATTGTAGTTGCTCTCGAAATGCTATAGTTTCAATAATATTAACTCGTGAACTTGTGGCATTCGCTGTGACTTTTCCTTTTCTGTGTGTCGCTTCAAATCGCATTGAACCAAAATGAACCAATGGTCCGGAATTTTTTAGTATCCTTGGATAATGTACGAGGAAATGATTTTTCGGCCTTAAAGTTCGTCCAGATAATTCTAAATACAATTCATTATGCTCGGCGATGAGAACTTTCAATAAACCTGAACACTCTTTCTGTAAAAAGGGTGCTGAAATCAAGTCGAATAAGTCTCTCAATATCAAATATAGCTTCCAATAGGGATTATCTTCTGGTACTAGGTCTCCTATAATTAAAGATAAATGCCTAACGAAACAGAGCATTTCGGATGCTGTCATTTTAATATTATCTAGATTTTTTATAATGGGTGGTTTATTTCGTTTTTCTGTAGGGCCGTAATTAAAGTTCTTCATCCTGAAATTGAGTGTGTCCAAAGTAAAAAGTTTTGAATCTATCAAATTTAGTAAAACTAACTGCATGTCAAATTTACAAACGCCCTCTGGACCATCATGCATGCAATCTGCACTGGAGTTTTCCACTACATGAAATTTTTTTACTTCGTGCCAAGCACATTCCTCTTTAATGCCAGTTTTGGTCAAGTCATCACAATCAACATCTGTCTGGTACGAATCTTTTGTTCGTAAAAGTTGTGGATGTTCAGTAATACTATGTTGGGACAGGTTTTCTTTCGCAACACTACAATGGCGACACGAATATTTAGCTGAAAAGCTTTCAACGAAACCTAAAATCGAGTTCATGCCAAGATTGTCCCCAAGAACTAATCCTAGTGCAAAATAAATTTGACGACGGCCGTTTGGTGTTTCAATCCAAATCCCATTTTCCTGGAGATAATTAATTTCTTTGAATAATTCACGGAATGTGACTGCGTTGCCATATTTGATTCTATCTTCGGCATGGAAAAGTAACGTCAAGAAAATATTCTCGAGCTTGGACTGGTATTGGGGCGGTAGACACGGAACTGTACTATAAACGGCACCTAACTTCTTTAATCCTGCCCTGGACCCGAGAGGATTATTAGTTTCATACTCATCAAAGTAGATAAATAATGGCAACACAGTTTTATTCGGATATAGTGCAGTTTTTGATTTCCATAATCTCCCTTGAGTAAAATTTTGTAATATATCATCGTTAATTGATAAACTATCAACGTATTCTAACGTTTTCTGGAGAACATTTGGCAACTCAAAAAAAGCTTTCAAAACTTTGCGTAATGGAATAAATTTAATAATGACATTAGAGTTTTGAACAACAACCTGGTTATTGACATTTGTATTTCTAAGTTCTTGTCCAACAATAACAGCTTCTGTGTCAATGAAACACCCCGTTTGCCTAAAAAATCGCATCCTCAAATATTCAGTAGAAAATTTTTGAAACGAATTTCCAAAGGCATCAAACATTGATTGTATATTTGCAATATTCAATTCCGATTCACCTAAACTCTTCAAGGACGTCAAAACCTGATCTTTTATCAATGTTGAAAACGAGTCATGAAACAATGTTATGATCTCTTCTATCACATATTGAATCATGTTTCTAGGCATTCTTCGATTTGCGTATAATTTACAAATGCATGATAAGACTTGTGCCTCAATACAAGTAGTGTACTTCGGAATATCAACGAGATGATTTTCATGCTCAAATGTATATGGGTTGTCCCTGATTGCATAGTCATTATTATCGATGTTTAATTGGTCAGACTGACTTTCCAGTTGGCTAAAATTTGTTTTTATATCTAAATTTTTTTTTGCGTTTGCTTGGTTACGAACATCGCCATGCTTATTTCGCAGGTGTCGCGTAAATACATATACATTATCAAAATCTCTAGTACAGTTGTTCTCTATACATCGGAATATACTATTAGATTCAAAATCATGAAAAAGCTTGTAATGAAGAATCAACGCTTTCACGGATATGGAGTTTTTCAAACAAAGGTAGCACGACGGCATCGTGAACGTTATACCTATATGATATTATATTATAAAGTGTTAATGCTTAGAAATAAAAAATTATTGTTATACCGAAGAAGTAGCTTCACAGTTAAAAGGAAAAGTCACAGCAAATATATGTCAAGCTATATGAACTGAAGATTAGGATTTAGACATTGGTTTTACTAGTTAGATCGTTAAGGAGGGTTTTGAGGCCAACCGAATCTTGAGGTTTTTTGTCCCATTTTGTGGTGATTTGATACAGAGCTTTTTGAATGAACAGCCATACTTGTTCTGACTCGGGTGAATACATTGCGCACAAGACCTGAATTGCCTTAAAACAGATGTCCAAGGCCTTCAACGGCGTTTCCAGTTTATATGTGACCTTGTCGATGATGACATAACTTGCTTCTATCAGTTGGAGTGAGCTGCCAACAATTATTACCCAAGGTTGAACTTTCAATCCAAACTTGCGCATCTTTTCGGTACGCCTTTCGATAGTCGGCACAAGATCAGCCACATTCTGAAATTTCATACATCCATAGTGAGTTTATTGGCAGAATCATGCATAGTACTGGGTTCGAACAAGAATCACCTGCCTGCATGAAAAATTTGCATACACGACTAGTACATCGAGGTCATTCACATGACCTCTTGGTAATAGCAAGAGAACTGTTTATGGAGGTATCTTAAAAAACATTGATCATTGCCGTTCGCTATAGATATATGTATGAAAGATACTTCGCAAACTTCCAACCAAGACTGCATTTGCCAATCTGACTAAAGTCAGTAGAAATACAAGACCAGTAATCGCGAGTTCTGATTATATCTTAATAAGTACACATGAATAGTTAAAACACGAGTACTTCGGAGAACTTACTTTGATGTGCGTTATGAAACCATCCTGTACCTCTATTTTAGAAGGACGCCATGACCCTTTTTTTCTTCCTTGTACAGTAATAATTGGAAATAATAATGGAAGAATTCTCAGAGCCACGTTTGTTCTGATATCTGTAAATTTTATGTCATGAAATCATTAATTGTAAAATATTATTATGAAGTCTATAATATAGAGTCTATATATAATATTTAGAAAATTTTCTTCTGACTAACCCGATTTGTATACGATTGTATACGAATTTGATTCTCAACCAAATGATTCATTGGTTACCGGACAGTTCTTCGTCTGACACTTACTCGTACACTTCCTCGTCTTTCGTTTCTATGTCGAGACACTTCTTCGTCGTTGGGTAAGAAAAACAAAATATGTATGTTGTTAACGAAAATAAGTGTCGGAGATGAAAAAGTGTCTGGACGAAGAAGTATCTCGACGAAGAAACGGTAGACAAAGAAGTGTACGAATGAGTGTCAGACGAAGAACTGTCCGATAACTATTTAATTACAAAAAAAAGAAAGAATTAACAATTAAAAGCAAGTCTCATCCGTGATAGATACCTTATATAAGTTCTGATATAATAATAAATATTATTATTCGTATAGTCTGTATCGAAGAAATATTTTTTTTTTCTTTGGATGCACCGCGGAAGCAAGAATTATACCTGTGTACAAATAGATGTGAATTTTCTGTCTTACCATTAGAATCATTTACTACCAAGACGTCCAAGTAATGTTTGATGAATGCATTATTTTTAGATTTTTCGGCGTATTGTATTATACGTTGACAGTAGTTTGGCCAATTAGCAAACAAATTGCCTTCCTCATTTGCAAAATTTGCACGAAAATCAATTTCTAACTAAAAAGTGAAAAATTCAAACAAATTAGGTGAGGTACTTATCAATGAATAAAAATAATGGAGGTCATGAAAAATGATCACAAAATACTATAATGTAACTAATAATTATGAAATTTGTCAATTAGATCCATGAACTTGATCGAGATATTCTGTAAATGGCCAAACATTGATTTATTTTATTAACATACCAATGTATATCCAAGGCGTTGTTTAAGAACAGGATAACTATGAAAATATCGGTCAATGGAATCTAAAGTTTGCAACTCGAGCGATCTGGCTGTAGTCGTAACTGCCCAATATTCAATTACTTGTGTCCATGGCTCTAGGGAATTTTTCAGCCATTGCAGCCGTTCGACTTCTTCAGGAGAAGGTACATGAGATGTTTCTATGCATTGATCGAAAAACGAATTAAAATGAAAAATTCAGGGCACTGAAGTTGTTTTTTCTTCCTATTATGTGACAAATTTCTAATTTTCCACATTTACCTGAGTTTGATGATGAAGATGCCTCGTCTACGCTTTGTAATGATATGTTAGATTCGATAACTCCTGCGCGGCGTAGGGCTCGTCGTGTGTTACAATATTTGGACCAGAGTTTGCCCTTAGCGTTACAGACTACTCCTTTTGTTTTTATGTACGGTACAAAATAGATCGACTGCAAAAATATTGTATGCAAAGATTGGGTAGTCGAAATCGAATTCATATTGATAAGATACAGTAAAATAATAATACCTCGTCTTCGGTGGGAAATAAGGCAACTATTTGCTTGCTCAGGTATTCGAAGCGTTGGGTAGAAATTCTGAAATTGCAGCGATCGCATATTATGTATTCTAATATTGTTCAGCGTGTTACGGGTTATTATCAGGAGACAATTTTTTAATTGGCAATTTCTAATTTGTAGTCTTGTCCAAATTTTTTTAATTTTCAATATTTTAAAAAGCCTCCCAAATGTTTAAGGCAATCAACAATTTTTGAAGCTCATTCAAGAATTCCGCAAATAATCTGACAAAATATTTGAGTGTTGAGTTGAAGTTGATCTAGCCCTTAAACATGCTAAATAATTTACTGACAGAAAAATGTCCTGAATAACATATCAGAATGTTTAATCTCTGGATGTTCGAGGTCTTAGTTACATTGATTGAAAACTATCAGTTATTCACAAATTAACACCAAAATCACACACTGTGACGATCCAGCTCACTGAAAAAAAATTTCATCTCGTAGAGGAGAAAATTCCCTACAAATTCAAAGTGAGAACTTATGTTCCACAATAAACAGTTTTTGGATAAAAAATTATTAACTCTCTTTCAGCGCAAGTATCGCCTAACGATCAGCTGTTTATCTTCGTACGCCTGTTGCACGTGCAACAGACAGGCGTACGAAGAGAAACAGCTGTTCGACTGGCGATATTTGAGCTTGAAAAAAGTTGATAATTTCTCATGCGAAAAGTGCGAGGAAAACTGTATGTTATGTAACATAGGTTCCCGCTTTGAATTTGTAGGGAATTCTCTCCCCTACAAGACAACTTTTTTTTTTAATGAGCTGGATCCTCACGGTGAGTGGTATTAACGGTAACTCGTGATAATTTGATAGTTTTTAATTAATTTAACTCAAACCCTGGGCATCTGGTGATGAAACATAATGATTTTTCGTAATTGTATGACTATTGGTTTTCGAAAAATATATCGGGCGAGAGGGGGGTCGCATTCAAGCTGAACGAGCGAATCAATTTATATTTTTTTATTAAGTTTAGTTGCTTTTGCAGATCATGGGTCCCCGATAAATATTGTATAAATATAAATCGATCGCGTCAAACTACTGGTGGGAGGTATTCGCAAATATTGAAGGCGAAAATTTTTAGATATGACAAAAATGAAAAATAAGTTTAAAACAAAACAAAAAAAAACATCGCTAAATACATTGTACAAACATTTCAATTTAAAAAGTTTAATGCGCACAAAGCGAGGCACAAAGCGCGTAGCAATCCGCAAGAAACTGATGGATCAGAAATTGTGTGAATGAATAGTACATAACTACCTATACATCGTTCAGTAATATTCACACGTATGTCCGTTCGAAAAAATCATTGAATTTCCAACATCGCGAAATTTAATATTGATCTGTATAATTCTGACGCGACTAAATTATTTCGTATTATTTTCTAGCCATGAATTACTACAAAGTCGCTCACGCCTATGTAAACAAGGGAAAAAAATCGTAATATGTATTTTACCGTTGACTTGGAGATCTTTTCAATTCCGCTTGAATAATAACATCCGCTAGTTTTGTACGAAGGCTGTGATCTAAAGCCTGAGTCGTACTATATACTTTCAAAATCTGTTTTCCAACGACGTTATTTTGTAAATGTTGTTCCAATTCCAAATTTCTTGTACCTTGTATTTCTTGCGCATCCGAACTTTCTGATAATGAGCCTTTGTAAAAGATAATAACATAATATAACGAAAGTATCGGATTAACGGCATAAGCACAGGTACGAATATAGAGCTCGACAACAATATTACGATTTTACATTAGGAATATGAATAATTCTCTCTATAACAATGTTGCATTGATTCTATTACAAAAACAAATGAAGGCCGGCGCCCAAACAAAGCGAATATTTACCTATTGAAACAGTATCAGTGGTGTCTGTCGCCGAAGATTCGCTACCCTGTAGAATTAAGATGCAAAGTAAATAGTTTGAAAATAAGAGAGTATTCTGAAAGTTGAATTAATTTGCTCGGTATATTTTGAAAAGAATAATTTGTGGAAATAAAAGTTAGATAAAAAAAAAAAAACGTATGCAAAGCACTTGAACTCCTAGTCTTGTATGATTTTATTAATTATTCCGTGGGACACGATATTCAACAGATAAGAATAAATAACAAAAATTATTCAATATTAAAAAAAAAAAAAAAAAAAAAAATGAATAATAGATCAAGAAATACAAAATTATAAGTCATTAAATTTAAATTCATTGCGAGTTATAATCAAGCAATTTTAAAAATATTCGTGGCTAAGCATCAGTATAATTATGTGAGTAGGTTGTATGTGTGTGTGAATATACCTTGCCAGCAACACGTTTCAGGAGCTTAAAGTGTTTCTCAAATTTTAATCGCACCCCGATCTTAGGGATTAGTTCTTTGATCGTATTAGCGTCCAGGTCTTGGAAAGATTCTTCGTCAATTCCCTCTGCTAATTATAAACTATTCAATTAATAAAATATTCATCGTTAAAAGCTGATGAATTCGAATCTACGCACCTAATTTTCTCGACAATTAAACTCAGAATCTATAATTAAATTGAATTTTTTTTTTTTACCATGGCTTCGAGAATAAAATCTGAAACTAATTTAGTCTGATGGCAATCCTATGAGTTTTTGTAAGATAATAAAGTTACAGCTTGTAGCCAAAAATAATAAAAGGTTGCGAAGCATTTATTATTATAATTAATTATATACTTACACTCAAATTTTTCAGTAAGCAGCTCCAGGTCCCACTGAGCAAGCATGCTTTTCACGTAGTTGTCTCCCATGCTTCTGGGATCGATTTCGCTCAACACAAACACGTGCCGACGATCGTTCCGTGATTTTCGCGAGAGAACTACTGACTGGCGGTATCGTCAAGCGTGTTCTACCGATGCAGCGTCTTCGCATGACGCGGTCTCGTGTCGAAGCAAGTCAAAGCTTTGAATCGTGTCGAAACAAGTCAAGGCTTTGTTTTGCCAGCGTGCAAATAGGAGCGGTCGCCCTAGCGGGTACCTTAGGACCCGCTCTTACAGGGGCGTACCACTCAATGTAACTAAATGCGACGCTGCATTTTACTAGCAATAAATGCGATGAATATTGTTCCTAATCAAAAACTATAAATATTGAATAATAATTGAAATTGCCACATATTTTTGAAATAAATTTGAATAATCATAATCATAATTTTCATTGATGTGGCCGCGCAGTTGCAGGCCCGGCACTGAGTGTTTACAAACCTCAAACAATATCGAATTTTGGAGGAGGTGAGCGTGAGGTTTAAGAAAAGATCTAAGAATGTCTGAACTTGAAAATAATTCTCCAAAAATATAAAAAATGATCTAAAAATTACTTGTTATAAAAGCACCAAATTATTAATAATTAGAATTTATCTGTAAAATACTATATTCTTTACGCCACAGACATAAATTAACGTGCACATACACTTTCAAATTTGAACAAAATCCTTTTTTAAGGGAAACTTCTTTTGCGGGGCTGTGAATTGAAAATTATGAAACGAAAAAGCGACACTAGTAAGAGACGAGCTCATGTATAGTGAACGAGAGAATGAGATAGAACACAGTTTTACACGAACAACAATTGATGCTATATTCCAAAGATATATTGATCGCATCGAAGCCAAAGCACTCGTTTCGTATTTTAGTTACCAAGTCTCTCGTATCATTTGTAGGAACTGAAAATATGGGAATTGAATAAAATGACATGAAATTTTTTAATTGACTTAGTATTAATATCATATTCAATATAGCCTACAATTTTCTCACGCTTCTGTTTTCTCTTACTGTATTAATCTCATTCTCTCTCACATTATTTTCAATAAATGTTACCTAGTTGTCGCAGATAGTTTTCAATTAAGCAGCAAAGTTTCACTTTAAACATCAGTGCCTGCAGATACACTTTTGTTCTTTTCAATTTCATTTATGAAATGCTACAGATCTAATCTACCTGCCCAAGAGATCGTAGTGACAAAATGTATAGCATTCATGAGGTTGTTCTCTTCGATTGATTTTTATAATCATAATACAATATAATTGCTGTTTTAACATTTCTCCTACTGTATCCTTTGCAATTTTGACGTACAGTAACAGCAATTAAATCATATTTGAAGCATGATAACAACTAAATTGCGATATTAGCCACAATGAATTGCTAATATTCTGTTCGATTGATTTAAGTAATTAAAACACAATGCAATTGCAGTTTCAACATTTCTTTTATGGTATCCTGCGCAATTCTGATGTGCAACGATAGCAATGCAATTATATTTGAAGTATGGTAACAAATGAATCGCGATACCAGCCAAATGAACTGCTACTATTTTTTCGAATTGAATTTTGTGTTCATCACACAACGCTATTGTTGTGTCGCAACATTTCTTCCGTATAATCCTTGGCAATTTTGACGTGACACGACTGCAATGCAGTTATATGTGAATCGTGATAACAAATGAATTGTGGTATTGGCCAAATAAATTGCTAATATTTACTCAAATTGTATTTTGTATTCATAACACAATGCAATTGCAGTGTCAACAATTTTTCTGTATTACCCAATACAATTCTCATATGCAACGATAGCGTTGCAATTATAATTGACGCATGATAATAAATGACTTGCTATACCAGCTGTACAGTCTTAACAATAATCACATAGTATGTACTGCATTACTAGTTTGCTAGAAAAGCACAAATTATGGCTACTCGAGCAATTTTTTTGGAGCAATGTTTTTATTGCTATTTCTACCATGGTCATTTTTCTCCGTGTAGTTTTTCCACCATGGTGTCCGTTTTAAATTACGTCATAGTTTAACCAAGTTTCTCATTCATAAATTTGGTAGATGTTGGTTCGTCACAGGGGCTTGTCCCAATATGGATGGAATATGTATTCATGTGTATAAAATCTGATAACGTCCGCATGGCTTTCCCAACACCTTTATCAACTAACATTATTACTCTAGCTGTTTATTATTATTATTATTATTGTTAAATTTAGGGGTAATAGGTTTTAAACTAATGATAACATATTGTTTATTGATTGTTTTACCCGAAAGGGAATACTCATCAAGGTTTTTATTAACCATTTTATGCATTAATATCCTGAAGGTGTGTTTGGTTATCTATCATTTATAGGTATGTTGAGTTGTTCCCTTGCAGGCTCTGCAATATCTCTCTATAGTAATATTTATCCATAATAACCTTTCTATGGCATAAGGCCTACATACGGTTATTGGTAAAAGGAAAGAATATTATTTGATCGTACTACTAGTGTAGCTGTGGGTAACGTAGATTTCTTGTCTTTAGTGGTTGTTGGGTTATATGTGTTGAATGGGTTCGGGGCGCTAGGTCCAGGGGACGTGACACATGCGCCTAATGGCTTTACGCTTCTGAGTCCTATACTCTATTACGGCGTGATCGGAGACCTCTCCCCTCCTCAAAGGTTTGTTCCTGTTCCAGCTCAGTTCTGAGCACATGCAATCAAGCATCTATAGAATAAACACGTGTTACCCTACTATACTGACATTACCTTTTATTCTTTCATACCCTACATAACAACAGGTTATGGGCGAGACGCGTACTTCCACTGTGCGAAATTAAATAGTGTTTGTTTAAAAATAATAAAGTGCTTGGTGAATAAAAATGAAAAACGACAACGAGACGCCAAAAGAAGCGTTGATTTGCCCTGATCAGGCTCAACGTAAGTACTAAGTAGAGATATTAAAATCAGAGGTGCGTGTGAAAAAAGCCACTTGAAAAAAAAAGCGAACAATTGAGATAAGAAAAATACGTACGTAATTAACGAAAAAGAGGAATTACATGAAATTCTGAAAAACGCGGCAAACGCACCATGAGGCAGGCACAAGCGTGTCAAGATGGTGGCGAGTAGACTGATCAGAGAGAGACAGAGAATTCAAACGACAAAGGATAGCATAGCCGACTGGCTCGAAACGAGCATGTCTCAATGTAATGTTACCTTTCTATTCCTCGAGTAGAAATATTTGAATAATTATTTCATACGGATGAGAAACAAATGAACTAGCTAGAATAAAAAGATATGATATTGATGTTTATAAAATTTCTGCAGAAAATCGAGATGAAGAAATTTCGACAAAGTTCGTCGAACGCTACAGACAAATATTTCGATTTGACACCAACCACGTTGATGCTGAGGTTGCACTGAGTATTAAAGGAGACACGGTGTTGTTTCATATCGAAACGCAAAAACAACCATATCAAGCAGGTGTGTCAAGTATCTGGAAATTGTGTGCACACAAAATTAGTAAAATCCACCCAAATACTTGATATATATATATATTATTTCCTATATAAACATATAAAAGAAAGATTTAAGCGGGTGTCTCAGAGGGTGATTGATGCTGTGCATTCAGTCACCGTCTGAGTTACTGAGGTGGTTGCATGTGTAGTCTTGTGTTCGGATGGCACGTGCGGCTACTCGTTTCAGTCTGGTGATACTTGTGTTCAGTTAATCAGACTGGAAGCACAGCTCCAGGTATAATTTCAATACATTTATACTAACAAACTAATTATTCAACAGACAAATGTGCAATGGATAAGGCTGAGTGGAGTGCATTAACCGGATGGGTTAACCAACAAACAGAAAAAGGCCCTTGGGTGGTTATACCAGGAGCAAACCGCGATAAGATCCCCGAGAATCTGACTGGAGAAGAGAAGGAAAATTCTATGGAAGATTTGGAAATAAATTTAGATGCGAGTCAAAGAGACGTGGAGATAAGGAGAGATGCGAGCGAAGAGAAGAGAGAAACTGAGATAATGAGAGATGAGGATAGACGAGGAAGTAAATTAAGAGACAGTTCCCTAAAACCAAAGGGTCAAATTCCAGGTAGTAAATTTCTAACTTCAATTGTAAAAATAGAATCAGTCAAGTATAACTTGAATAAATTAACTGAACCAGACGGTAAGATTGAAGAATTGGAGAAGATGGCCTCTGCAATTAATGCTGAGACAAAGGTGGAACGCATAATACGAACAAATGGGGGGAAATTATTATGAGTATGATGAACAAGAAATTGAACGTTCAAAAGAAAGACATCATGAAGTCCAACTTCAGGAGACAGGTGGGAGCCTAAATGATGAAATCTCAAAAATGGTAAAAGAAGAGTTTGAAAAAATCAGAAGAGAAAAAGAACAAGAAAGACAGAAATCTGACAGCTTGACAAATCAAGTGAAAGAAACACTCAAACTTGAAATTATCAACAAACATACAAATATCAAACGCGATTATCAATTAACAACCAATACTAAATTCGAACACTTCTACGATTATCTCACATCTAAATTGCGATCACGTGATTTACTACATATTATTGATCCTAATGTTCATTTAAATAAAGAGCTAAATGAAGACACTATCAAAACACAGAAATATAGAGTTACGAATATTTTGATCAATCATCTAGATCCAAACTATCACTCCAAAATAATAAACATCCAAGACCCAATTGCAATGCTAAAGAAAATGAAAGATATAAAGAAATGTGAGAGTAATGTTACATCCACAACCTTGAGAAAACAACTATTTAATCTTAAATATCTTTTCAATAGAGAAAAAGCTTCAAAATTTTGTGATCGATTCAAAGAAGTTGTCAGGAATTATGATAATTTGTCAAAGGTCACAATGCTGTCAGAAAGTGAGAAGAAGGATGCATTCTTCAATACAATCATGACCACTGTCCCTGAAGTACAGACAGTTGAATTCATGACTGAAAATTCGAAAGGCGACGGGCTCACCTATGAGCAGTTAAAGCTTTTTCTATTACAGGCTGAAGCTAACAAAAATCAGGCAGGAATGTCTGACATTAAACAAGTTATGAATGCTCAAGCACAATCAAAAGAACGATGCTTTGAATGTGATGACAATGGTCATAGAGCTATCGACTGCAAGTGGAAGGGCACTGGACTAAAGAAGTGCTATGAATGTGGGCAAATAACCCAACATAAAGCGTTTGATTGTCCAATGAAAAGAGCAAAACAACCAACATATGTTAGAGGCAGAAGGATGAGACGAGGTTTTAACAGAGGAACCAACAGATACGATAATTATAAACAGAATACGAGAGGTGGCAAAGGCTACTATGAATCCGAAAAAAGAGTTGAGAAAAGGAGAAACGAGGAGAGATATAGCGGCGGCAAAAGATTCAAAAATAACAGAGGAAGAGGTGGCTACAGAAATGTAAATACAAATGACAGGGAAAATCGAAGGTTCCCAAACAAACAGAAGGATAATGGTGGACACGCAAATCAAGCCGAGAGGAATAAAAATAAAGGTAAGCAGAGTTTGACCAAAGTATTGACAGTATCTGAGCAAAATAATTCTTGTCACAATCTTGAGAGTGACTCTGATGAAAATAGAATCTTTAGTGAATTCCTGGCTGACTCTGGTGCCACAGAACATTTAACTGAATATCATTCGATAACCTAGATTATGGTAGGATTAGGTGCGCAAATACAGATTCGTCCGCAGACTTGAAAACGGAGGGAGCAGGTACAGTTGAGGTCATGTTAGATGATGGTAGAACTGTTGAAATTGAAAAGGTCATATATGCAGAGGCACTGTCTGAAAATCTTCTGTCACTTAGAAAATTTGTCGAGATGGGACTTAGCATTTACCTGGACAATCAGAAAATCAACATTTTTGATCCAGTCTCCAAGGAATCATTCATTACTGGGGTTTACAAGAACCCATACTGGGTTATTGAATTTGAGATGAAAAATAATAATAGAGATGAGGTAAATTTCAATAATACTAATAGGAAGATTATGGCTAATCTGGTTGGAGATGGAGCAAGTGTTAGTAATGAAGTGAGATATAAAACAAGGAGTGTAACAGTACGAGAGACCTTGGCAAAGAATATGACTGAATCCAATTAACAAAAACGAGATGAGACTAATAATAACAAATGTGAAATTGAAATAAAGAAATCAAAGTCGGACGGAAATACAAGTATAACAGAACAAAATAAAACCGAAATTACAAGTGGAAGAGATGAGAATGATATTGAGGCTAAATCGGATGAACACAATATCATAACAAACAGAGATGAGAAACTGGAAGATCGAAAGAGTAGACAAAATAAAATAATTTATGAAAATTCCAACTTCGATACTGCAATTTGGGACAGAAAGTTTCATGATATAGATGAACTTCCAATTGTTGAATTATCAGAGAAAGAGTCACCTTTTGATAAAAAATACAAACTTTTTGAGAAAAATAATAAAGCCATGCTGTGGCATGTGAGACTGGGGCATGCATCTCTTGTCTATCTAAAGGCTCTCCAGAAGAAATTCCCAGAGATTAAAAACTTGGTGAATGTGATTTTTGATGAGTCGATTTATGATTGTGAGGTGTGCAAGATTGCCAAATTCAATAAAATTCCATTCAATTCAGTTCGGAGACGAGCGACTGAACCCCTTCAAATTATTCATTCGGATGTCATGGGACCTATTAGTCTAGTATCCTATCCCAAAGGATATAAATACATCGTAGTATTCATCGATGACTATTCAAGGTTAGCGATGGCATACTCAATTAAAGCAAAAAGTGATACTGGTCAGTGTCTCGAAGCATTCGTGAGAAGCGCTCGAAACTTACTCGGCAGAGATGCGAAAGTATGTTATCTACGTACAGATCAAGGTACCGAATTTACCGGTGGACGTACTGTTGAGGTCCTAAAGAACCTGGGAGCAGAGCAGCAACTTGCGAGTCCAGATACACCCGAACATAATGGAGTAGCTGAGTGATTCAATCAAACAATTCAAAAGAAAGTGAGAGCATATATGTATGATGCAAAACTACCCGAAAACATGTGGGACCTCGCTGTAAGTGCAGCTGTCTATGCTTATAACAGGACACCTCACAAATCCAACAACATGATCACTCCAATGGAAAAATTTGCTCTAAATCACAACTACGACATGAACCAGCTGAAACGCTTCGGCTGTGTTGCATACATCAAAGTTTAGAGGAAAACTGGCCCCAAATTTAGATTTGAGGGTAGACGAGTGATCCTGGTGGGCTATACACCTACTGGGTATCAGTTTCTGAAGCCCGAAGAAGGCAAATTCTATGAAAGCAGAGATGCGCGATTTAACGAAAAACTTGTCTATGGAGACAAATACGAGAGAGATAGTATAAAAGATTGGCCAGTTAATCACGATGAGATTAATAAAAAGAAGTGGTTAATAGATTGTGATGAAACAAAAGATGAGGCAGAGGAGTTCTCAAAAACGGAGGGAGAAATTCAACGAAAGAGGGGACGACTTAAGAAGCAGGCTCCAATATTAGTTACGGTCGAGAAAGAATCAAACAAAGTCAATGACTCTAGTTTCGTAGGGTTAATAAGAGATGAGGAAAACATCACTCAAGTATTACACACATTGGTATTATCTGGTGAGGTTAACCAAAGGTGAGTGACATTGAGGATGAGATTTGTCATACTATGATGGCACGGATCAATCAAGATCCGGTATCGTTCAGGGATGCAATGGCATCCAAGGAGCATGAACATTGGTTGAAAGCAATGGGCGAAGAATTGAGTTCTATGGATAAAAATCAGGTGTGGTCACTGGTCGATAGACCCAGCAGGATGCAGGATGGTCGAAGGGCAAATATCACAGATTTAGCTATCGGGCCATTAAATCGAGACTCCTGGGTTTATAATCCGATAGCTCTTCGTTAAAAAAACTTAGAGAATCGTGCAATACAGTTTCCGAAACTGTGAAGTTTGCCACGTCGAGGTATCATTGTATAATTTCTGTGAAAAATTCTAAACCGGAGATACGGCTACATATATGTTAGAAAACGCGTTTTTGCATACTTGTATCCGTAGCTCGACTTCAACTCGACGCCATTTCGTTCATAATAATATTGAAAATTTGAAATAATTCCCACGTCTTCAAAATCTCACGCGTAGTATGCCGTTTTCAAAATTTCAAAATGTTGGAAACCATGACGGGTACAAGCAATGTTCGGCGGGGTGGTCATCTTGGCCGCTGGTACCGTCAGCTGAAAGTGGTGAGTTCCGAAATTTTCTAGGAAAAGCAATCAATTCAAATCCATAACTGGTAAATCGATCGCAAGTACGGTTACTCAACGAATGAAGTCATTCAGTAATCATTTTCACATGCGGTTGGACGTGGTTCTCCTACTGGAGTGGGGCGCTTCCTGAGCTCCTCCACACGTTGTAGCGGAACATGAGTTAGTCTTGTTTTGAAGCCGTTTGTTATTTGAAATAAAAAATTGATGAACATTCAATAAAAATAAAGCGCCCCACTCCAGTAGGGGAACCACGTCGAATCGCATATGAAAATGATTACTGAATGACTTAATTCATTAAGTAACCGTACTCACGATCGATTTACCGGTTACGGATTTGAATTGATTCTTTTTTC
>CANNYR010000073.1:0-16038 GCA_947538915.1 Tenthredo distinguenda | reverse complement strand
CTCTGACTCTGATTTTGACTCTGACTCTGACTCTGACTCTGACTCTGACTCTGACTCTGACTCTGACCTTGAATCAGACTCTGACTCTGATTCTGACTCTGACTCTGACTGTGACGCTGACTCTGACTCTGACTCTGACTCTGACTCCGACTCTGACTCTGACTCTGACTCTGACTCTGACTCGGACTCTGTCTCTGACTCTGACTCTGACTCTGACTCTGACTCTGACTTCGACTCTGCATCTGACTCTGACCCTGACCCTGACTCGGACTCTGACTCTGACTCTGACTCTGACTCTGACTCCGACTCTGACTCTGACTCTGACTCTGACTCTGGCTCTGACTCTGACTCTGACTCTAACCCGACCCAGATTCGGACTCTGACTCTGACTCTGACTCTAACTCTGACTCCGACTCTGACTGTGACTCTGACTCTGACTCTGACTCTGACTCTGACTCTGACTCTGACTCTGACTCTGACTCTGACGCTGACTCTGAATCTGACTCTGACTCTGACTCTGACTCCGACCTGACCCTGGCTCGGACTCGTACACTGACTCCGACATCATGACTCTGACTCTGACTCTGACTCTGACTCTGACTCTGACTCTGACTCTGACCTGACCCTGACTCGGACTCTGACTCTAACCCGACCCAGACTCGGACTCTGACTCTGACTCTGACTCTGACTCTGACTCTGACTCTGACTCTGACTCTGACACTGACTTCGACTCTGCATCTGACCATGACTCTGACCCTGACTCGGACTCTGACTCTGACTCTGACTCTGACTCTGACTCCGACTCTGACTCTGACTCTGACTCTGACTCTGGCTCTGACTCTGACTCTGACTCTAACCCGACCCAGACTCGGACTCTGACTCTGACTCCGACTCTAACTGAGACTCCGACTCGGACTGTGACTCTGACTCTGACTCGGACTTTGACTCTGACCCGACCCTGACTCGGACTTTGACTCTGACTCTGACTTTGACTCTGACTCCGACTCTCGCTCTGACGCTTACTCTGACTCTGACTCTGACTCTGACCTGACCCTGACACCGACTCTGACTCTAACTCTGACTCTGACTCTGACTCTGACTCTGACTCTGACCTGACACTGACTCGGACTCTGACTCTGACTCTGACCTGACACTGACTCGGACTCTGACTCTGTTGCTGACTCTGACACCGACTCTGACTCTGACTCTGAATCAGACTCTGACTCTGATTCTAAATCTGACTCTGACTCTGACTATGACTCTGACTCTGACTCTGACTCTGACTCTGACTCTGGCTCTGACTCTGACTCTGACTCTGACTCTGACTCTGACTCTGACTCTGACTCCGACTCTGAGACTGGCTCTAACCCGACCCAGACTCGGACTCTGACTCTGACTCTGACTCTGACTCTGACTCTGAGTCTGAGTCCGACTCTGGCTCTGACTCTGACTCTGACTTTGGCTCTGACTGTGACTCTGACTCTAACCCGACCCAGACTCGGACTCTGACTCTGACTCTGACTCTGACTCTGACTCTGACTCTGACTCTGACTCTAACCCGACCCTGATTTGGACTCTGACTCTGACTCTGTCTCTGACTCTGACTCTGACTTCGACTCTGACTCGGACGCTGACTCTGACTCTGACTATGACTCTGACTTTGACCTCATGACTATGACTCGGACTCTGACTCTGACTCTGACTCTGACTCTAACCCGACCCTGATTTGGACTCTGACTCTGACTCTGTCTCTGACTCTGACTCTGACTTCGACTCTGACTCTGACTCTGACTCTGACTCTGACTCTGACTCTGACTCTGACTCTGACTCTGACTCTGACTCTGACTCTGACTCTGACTCTGACTCTGACTCTGACCTGACCCTGACTCGGACTCGGACTCGGACTCGGACTCGAAATCGGACTCGGACTCTGACTCTGACTCTGACTCTGACTCTGACTCTGAATCTGACTCTGACTCTGACTCTGACTCTGACTCTGACTCTGACTCTGACTCTGAATCAGACTTTGACTCTGATTCTGACTCTGACTCTGACTCTGACTCTGACTCTGACTCTGACTCTGACTCTGGCTCTGACTCTGACTCTGACTCTAACCCGACCCAGACTCGGACTCTGACTCTGACTCTGACTCTAACTCTGACTCCGACTCTGACTGTGACTCTGACTCTGACTAGGACTTTGACTCTGACCCGACCCTGACTCGGACTTTGACTCTGACTCTGACTTTGACTCTGACTCCGACTCTCGCTCTGACTCTGACTCTGACTCTGACTCTGACTCTGACTCTGACTCTGACCTGACCCTGACTCGGACTCTGACTCTGACTCTGACGCTGACTCTGACTCTGACTCTGACTCTGACGCTGACTCTGACTCTGACTCTGACTCTGACTCTGACTCTGACCTGACCCTGACTCGGACTCGGACTCGGACTCGGACTCGAAATCGGACTCGGACTCTGACTCTGACTCTGACTCTGACTCTGACTCTGAATCTGACTCTGACTCTGACTCTGACTCTGACTCTGACTCTTACTCTGACTCTGACTCTGACTCTGACTCTGACTCTGACTCTGACTCTGACTCTGACTCTGGCTCTGACTCTGACTCTGACTCTAACCCGACCCAGACTCGGACTCTGACTCTGACTCTGACTCTAACTCTGACTCCGACTCTGACTGTGACTCTGACTCTGACTAGGACTTTGACTCTGACCCGACCCTGACTCGGACTTTGACTCTGACTCTGACTTTGACTCTGACTCCGACTCTCGCTCTGACTCTGACTCTGACTCTGACTCTGACTCTGACTCTGACCTGACCCTGACACCGACTCTAACTCTAACTCTGACTCTGACTCTGACTCTGACTCTGACTCTGACTCTGACTCTGAATCAGACTTTGACTCTGATTCTGACTCTGACTCTGACTCTGACTCTGACTCTGACTCTGACTCTGACTCTGACTCTGACTCTGACTCCGACCTGACCCTGGCTCGGACTCTGACTCTGACTCTGACTCGGAATCTGACTCTGACTCTGACTCTGACTCTGACTCTGACTCTGACTCTGACTCTGTCTCTGACTCTAACTGTGACTCAGACTCTGACTCTGATTTTGACTCTGACTCTGACTCTGACTCCGACTCTGACTCTGACTCTGACTCTGACTCTGACTGTGACGCTGACTCTGACTCTGACTCTGACTCTGACTCTGACTCTGACTCTGACTCTGACTCTGACTTATGACTCTGACTCGGACTCGGACTCTGACTCTGACTCTGACTCTGACTCTGACTCTGACTCTGACTTCGACTCTGCATCTGACTCTGACCCTGACTCTGAATCGGACTCTGACTCTGACTCTGACTCTGACTCTGACTCCGACTCTGACTCTGACTCTGACTCTGACTCTGGCTCTGACTCCGACTCTGACTCTAACCCGACCCAGACTCGGACTCTGACTCTGACTCTGACTCTAACTCTGACTCCGACTCTGACTGTGACTCTGACTCTGACTCTGACTCTGACTCTGACTCTGACTCTGACTCTGACTCTGACTCTGACGCTGACTCTGAATCTGACTCTGACTCTGACTCTGACTCCGACCTGACCCTGGCTCGGACTCGTACTCTGACTCCGACATCATGACTCTGACTCTGACTCTGACTCTGACTCTGACTCTGACTCTGACTCTGACTCTGAATCAGACTCTGACTCTGATTCTGACTCTGACTCTGACTCTGACGCTGACTCTGACTCTGACGCTGACTCTGACTCTGACTCTGACTCTGACCTGACCCTGACTCGGACTCTGACTCTGACTCTTACTCTGACTCTGACTCTGACTCTGACTCTGACTCTGACTCTGACTCTAACTGTGACTCAGACTCTGACTCTGATTTTAACTCTGACTCTGACTCTGACTCTGACTCTGACTCTGACTCTGACTCTGACTCTGACTCTGACTCTGACTCTGAATCAGACTCTGACGCTGACTCTGACTCTGACTCTGACTCTGACTCTGACTCTGACTCTGACCTGACCCTGACTCGGACTCGGACTCGGACTCGGACTCGGAATCGGACTCGGACTCTGACTCTGACTCTGACTCTGACTCTGACTCTGACTCTGACTCTGACTCTGACTCTGACTCTGACTCTGACTCTGACTCTGACTCTGACTCTGACTCTGACTCTGACTCTGACTCTGACTCTGACTCTGACTCTGACTCTGACTCTGACTCTGGCTCTGACTCTGACTCTGACTCTGACTCTGACTCTGACCTGACCCTGACTCGGACTCGGACTCGGACTCGGACTCGAAATCGGACTCGGACTCTGACTCTGACTCTGACTCTGACTCTGACTCTGAATCTGACTCTGACTCTGACTCTGACTCTGACTCTGACTCTGACTCTGACTCTGACTCTGACTCTGACTCTGGCTCTGACTCTGACTCTGACTCTGACTCTGACTCTGACTCTTACTCTGACTCTGACTCTGACTCTGACTCTGACTCTGACTCTGACTCTGACTCTGACTCTAACTGTGACTCGGACTCTGACTCTGATTTTGACTCTGACTCTGACTCTGACTCTGACTCTGACTCTGACTCTGACTCTGACTCTGACTCTGACTCTGACTCTGACTCTGAATCAGACTCTGACTCTAAATCTGACTCTGACTCTGACTGTGACGCTGACTCTGACTCTGACTATGACTCTGACTTTGACCTCATGACTATGACTCGGACTCTGACTCTGACTCTGACCTGACACTGACTCGGACTCTGACTCTGTTGCTGACTCTGACACCGACTCTGACTCTGACTCTGAATCAGACTCTGACTCTGATTCTAAATCTGACTCTGACTCTGACTATGACTCTGACTCTGACTCTGACTCTGACTCTGACTCTGGCTCTGACTCTGACTCTGACTCTGACTCTGACTCTGACTCTGACTTTAACCCGACCCAGACTCGGACTCTGACTCTGACTCTGACTCTGACTCTGACTCTGACTCTGACTCCGACTCTGAGACTGGCTCTAACCCGACCCAGACTCGGACTCTGACTCTGACTCTGACTCTGACTCTGACTCTGAGTCTGAGTCCGACTCTGGCTCTGAATCTGACTCTGACTTTGGCTCTGACTGTGACTCTGACTCTAACCCGACCCAGACTCGGACTCTGACTCTGACTCTGACTCTGACTCTGACTCTGACTCTGACTCTGACTCTAACCCGACCCTGATTTGGACTCTGACTCTGACTCTGTCTCTGACTCTGACTCTGACTTCGACTCTGACTCGGACGCTGACTCTGACTCTGACTATGACTCTGACTTTGACCTCATGACTATGACTCGGACTCTGACTCTGACTCTGACTCTGACTCTAACCCGACCCTGATTTGGACTCTGACTCTGACTCTGTCTCTGACTCTGACTCTGACTTCGACTCTGACTCTGACTCTGACTCTGACTCTGACTCTGACTCTGACTCTGACTCTGACTCTGACTCTGACTCTGACTCTGACTCTGACCTGACCCTGACTCGGACTCGGACTCGGACTCGGACTCGAAATCGGACTCGGACTCTGACTCTGACTCTGACTCTGACTCTGACTCTGAATCTGACTCTGACTCTGACTCTGACTCTGACTCTGACTCTGACTCTGACTCTGAATCAGACTTTGACTCTGATTCTGACTCTGACTCTGACTCTGACTCTGACTCTGACTCTGACTCTGACTCTGGCTCTGACTCTGACTCTGACTCTAACCCGACCCAGACTCGGACTCTGACTCTGACTCTGACTCTAACTCTGACTCCGACTCTGACTGTGACTCTGACTCTGACTAGGACTTTGACTCTGACCCGACCCTGACTCGGACTTTGACTCTGACTCTGACTTTGACTCTGACTCCGACTCTCGCTCTGACTCTGACTCTGACTCTGACTCTGACTCTGACTCTGACTCTGACCTGACCCTGACTCGGACTCTGACTCTGACTCTTACTCTGACTCTGACTCTGACTCTGACTCTGACTCTCACTCTGACTCTACCTGTGACTCAGACTCTGACTCTGATTTTGACTCTGACTCTGACTCTGACTCTGACTCTGACTCTGACTCTGACTCTGACTCTGAATCTAACTCTGACTCTGACGCTGACTCTGACTCTGACTCTGACTCTGACGCTGACTCTGACTCTGACTCTGACTCTGACTCTGACTCTGACCTGACCCTGACTCGGACTCGGACTCGGACTCGGACTCGAAATCGGACTCGGACTCTGACTCTGACTCTGACTCTGACTCTGACTCTGAATCTGACTCTGACTCTGACTCTGACTCTGACTCTGACTCTTACTCTGACTCTGACTCTGACTCTGACTCTGACTCTGACTCTGACTCTGACTCTGGCTCTGACTCTGACTCTGACTCTAACCCGACCCAGACTCGGACTCTGACTCTGACTCTGACTCTAACTCTGACTCCGACTCTGACTGTGACTCTGACTCTGACTAGGACTTTGACTCTGACCCGACCCTGACTCGGACTTTGACTCTGACTCTGACTTTGACTCTGACTCCGACTCTCGCTCTGACTCTGACTCTGACTCTGACTCTGACTCTGACTCTGACCTGACCCTGACACCGACTCTAACTCTAACTCTGACTCTGACTCTGACTCTGACTCTGACTCTGACTCTGACTCTGAATCAGACTTTGACTCTGATTCTGACTCTGACTCTGACTCTGACTCTGACTCTGACTCTGACTCTGACTCTGACTCTGACTCTGACTCCGACCTGACCCTGGCTCGGACTCTGACTCTGACTCTGACTCGGAATCTGACTCTGACTCTGACTCTGACTCTGACTCTGACTCTGACTCTGACTCTGTCTCTGACTCTAACTGTGACTCAGACTCTGACTCTGATTTTGACTCTGACTCTGACTCTGACTCCGACTCTGACTTTGACTCTGACTCTGACTCTGACTGTGACGCTGACTCTAACTCTGACTCTGACTCTGACTCTGACTCTGACTCTGACTCTGACTCTGACTTATGACTCTGACTCGGACTCGGACTCTGACTCTGACTCTGACTCTGACTCTGACTCTGACTCTGACTTCGACTCTGCATCTGACTCTGACCCTGACTCTGAATCGGACTCTGACTCTGACTCTGACTCTGACTCTGACTCCGACTCTGACTCTGACTCTGACTCTGACTCTGGCTCTGACTCCGACTCTGACTCTAACCCGACCCAGACTCGGACTCTGACTCTGACTCTGACTCTAACTCTGACTCCGACTCTGACTGTGACTCTGACTCTGACTCTGACTCTGACTCTGACTCTGACTCTGACTCTGACTCTGACTCTGACGCTGACTCTGAATCTGACTCTGACTCTGACTCTGACTCCGACCTGACCCTGGCTCGGACTCGTACTCTGACTCCGACATCATGACTCTGACTCTGACTCTGACTCTGACTCTGACTCTGACTCTGACTCTGACTCTGAATCAGACTCTGACTCTGATTCTGACTCTGACTCTGACTCTGACGCTGACTCTGACTCTGACGCTGACTCTGACTCTGACTCTGACTTTGACCTGACCCTGACTCGGACTCTGACTCTGACTCTTACTCTGACTCTGACTCTGACTCTGACTCTGACTCTGACTCTGACTCTAACTGTGACTCAGACTCTGACTCTGATTTTGACTCTGACTCTGACTCTGACTCTGACTCTGACTCTGACTCTGACTCTGACTCTGACTCTGACTCTGACTCTGAATCAGACTCTGACGCTGACTCTGACTCTGACTCTGACTCTGACTCTGACTCTGACTCTGACTCTGACCTGACCCTGACTCGGACTCGGACTCGGACTCGGACTCGGAATCGGACTCGGACTCTGACTCTGACTCTGACTCTGACTCTGACTCTGACTCTGACTCTGACTCTGACTCTGACTCTGACTCTGACTCTGACTCTGACTCTGACTCTGACTCTGACTCTGACTCTGACTCTGACTCTGACTCTGACTCTGACTCTGACTCTGACTCTGGCTCTGACTCTGACTCTGACTCTGACTCTGACTCTGACCTGACCCTGACTCGGACTCGGACTCGGACTCGGACTCGAAATCGGACTCGGACTCTGACTCTGACTCTGACTCTGACTCTGACTCTGAATCTGACTCTGACTCTGACTCTGACTCTGACTCTGACTCTGACTCTGACTCTGACTCTGACTCTGACTCTGGCTCTGACTCTGACTCTGACTCTGACTCTGACTCTGACTCTTACTCTGACTCTGACTCTGACTCTGACTCTGACTCTGACTCTGACTCTGACTCTGACTCTAACTGTGACTCGGACTCTGACTCTGATTTTGACTCTGACTCTGACTCTGACTCTGACTCTGACTCTGACTCTGACTCTGACTCTGACTCTGACTCTGACTCTGACTCTGAATCAGACTCTGACTCTAAATCTGACTCTGACTCTGACTGTGACGCTGACTCTGACTCTGACTATGACTCTGACTTTGACCTCATGACTATGACTCGGACTCTGACTCTGACTCTGACTCTGACTCTAACCCGACCCTGATTCGGACTCTGACTCTGACTTCGACTCTGACTCGGAAGCTGACACTGACTCTGACTATGACTCTGACTTTGACCTCATGACTATGACTCGGACTCTGACTCGGACTCGAACTTCATGACTCCGACTTTGACTCTTACTCTGACTCCGACATCATGACTCTGACTCTGTCACTGACTCTGACTCTGACTCTGACTCTGACTCTGACTCTGACTCTGACCTGACCCTGACTCGGACTCTGACTCTGACTCTTACTCTGACTCTGACTCTGACTCTGACTCTGACTCTCACTCTGACTCTACCTGTGACTCAGACTCTGACTCTGATTTTGACTCTGACTCTGACTCTGACTCTGACTCTGACTCTGACTCTGACTCTGACTCTGACTCTGACTCTGACTCTGACGCTGACTCTGACTCTGACTCTGACTCTGACGCTGACTCTGACTCTGACTCTGACTCTGACTCTACTCTGACTCTGACTCTGACTCTGACTCTGACTCTGACTCTGACTCGGACTCTGACTCTGACTCTGACTCTGACTCTGACTCTGACTCTGACTCTGACTCTGACTCTGACTCTGACTCTGACTCCGACCTGACCCTGGCTCGGACTCTGACTCTGACTCTGACTCGGAATCTGACTCTGACTCTGACTCTGACTCTGACTCTGACTCTGACTCTGACTCTGACTCTGACTCTGACTCTGACTCTGACTCTGGCTCTGACTCTGACTCTGACTCTGACTCTGACTCTGACTCTTACTCTGACTCTGACTCTGACTCTGACTCTGACTCTGACTCTGACTCTGACTCTGACTCTAACTGTGACTCGGACTCTGACTCTGATTTTGACTCTGACTCTGACTCTGACTCTGACTCTGACTCTGACTCTGACTCTGACTCTGACTCTGACTCTGACTCTGAATCAGACTCTGACTCTAAATCTGACTCTGACTCTGACTGTGACGCTGACTCTGACTCTGACTATGACTCTGACTTTGACCTCATGACTATGTCTCGGACTCTGACTCTGACTCTGACTCTGACTCTAACCCGACCCTGATTCGGACTCCGACTCTGACTTCGACTCTGACTCGGAAGCTGACACTGACTCTGACTATGACTCTGACTTTGACCTCATGACTATGACTCGGACTCTGACTCGGACTCGAACTTCATGACTCCGACTTTGACTCTTACTCTGACTCCGACATCATGACTCTGACTCTGTCACTGACTCTGACTCTGACTCTGACTCTGACTCTGACTCTGACTCTGACCTGACCCTGACTCGGACTCTGACTCTGACTCTTACTCTGACTCTGACTCTGACTCTGACTCTGACTCTCACTCTGACTCTACCTGTGACTCAGACTCTGACTCTGATTTTGACTCTGACTCTGACTCTCACTCTGACTCTGACTCTGACTCTGACTCTGACCCTGACACCGACTCTGACTCTGACGCTGACTCTGACTCTGACTCTGACTCTGACGCTGACCCTGACTCTGACTCTGACTCTGACTTTACTCTGACTCTGACTCTGACTCTGACTCTGACTCTGACTCTGACTCGGACTCTGACTCTGACTCTGACTCTGACTCTGACTCTGACTCTGACTCTGACTCTGACTCTGACTCTGACTCTGACTCCGACCTGACCCTGGCTCGGACTCTGACTCTGACTCTGACTCGGAATCTGACTCTGACTCTGACTCTGACTCTGACTCTGACTCTGACTCTGACTCTGACTCTAACTGTGACTCAGACTCTGACTCTGATTTTGACTCTGACTCTGACTCTGACTCTGACTCTGACTCTGACTTTGACTCTGACTCTGACTCTGAATCAGACTCTGACTCTGATTCTGACTCTGACTCTGACTCTGACGCTGACTCTGACTCTGACTCTGACTCTGAGTCTGACTCTGACTCTGACTCTGACTCTGACTCTGACTCTGACTCTGACTCGGACTCTGACTCTGACTCTGACTCTGACTCTGACTCTGACCCTGACTCTGACCTGACCCTGACTCGGACTCTGACTGTAACCCGACCCAGACTCGGACTCTGACTCTGACTCTGACTCTGACTCTGACTCTGACTCTAAGCCGACCCAGACTCGGACTCTGACTCTGACTCTGACTCTGACTCTGACTCTGACTCTAACCCGACCCTGACTTGGACTCTGACTCTGACTCTGACTCTGACTCTGACTCTGACTCTGACTCTGACTTTGACTCTGACTCTGACTCTGACTCTGACTCTGAATCAGACTCTGACTCTGATTCTGACTCTGACTCTGACTCTGACGCTGACTCTGACTCTGACTCTGACTCTGACTCTGACTCTGACTCTGACTCTGACTCTGACTCTGACTCTGACTCGGACTCTGACTCTGACTCTGACTCTGACTCTGACTCTGACTCTGACTCTGACCTGACCCTGACTCGGACTCTGACTCTAACCCGACCCAGACTCGGACTCCGACTCTGACTCTGACTCTGACTCTGACTCTGACTCTGACTCTGACTCTGACGCTAACCCGACCCAGACTCGGACTCTGACTCTGACTCTGACTCTGACTCTGACTCTGACTGTAACCCGACCCTGACTTGGACTCTGACTCTGACTCTGACTCTGACTCTGACTCTGACTTCGACTCTGACTCGGACGCTGACTCTGACTCTGACTATGACTCTGACTTTGACCTCATGACTATGACTCGGACTCTGACTCGGACTCCAACTTCATGACTCCGACTTTGACACTTACTTTGACTCCGACATCATGACTCTGACTCTGTCACTGACTCTGACTCTGACTCTGACTCTGACTATGACTCTGACTTTGACCTCATGACTATGACTCGGACTCTGACTCGGACTCGAACTTCATGACTCCGACTTTGACTCTTACTCTGACTCCGACATCATGACTCTGACGCTGACTCTGACTCTGACTCTGACTCGGACTTTGTCTCTGACCCGACCCTGACTCGGACTTTGACTCTGACTCTGACTTTGACTCTGACTCCGACTCTTGCTCTGACGCTTACTCTGACTCTGACTCTGACTCTGACTCTGACTCTGACTCTGACTCTGACTCTGACTCTGACTCTGACTCTGACTCTGACTCGGACTCTGACTCTGACTCTGACTCTGACTCTGACTCTGATTCTGACTCTGACTCTGACCTGACCCTGACTCGGACTCTGACTCTGACTCTGACTCTGACTCTGACTCTGACTCTGACTCTGACTCTAACTGTGACTCGGACTCTGACTCTGATTTTGACTCTGACTCTGACTCTGACTCTGACTCTGACTCTGACTCTGACTCTGACTCTGACTCTGACTCTGACTCTGAATCAGACTCTGACTCTAAATCTGACTCTGACTCTGACTGTGACGCTGACTCTGACTCTGACTCTGACTATGACTCTGACTTTGACCTCATGACTATGACTCGGACTCTGACTCGGACTCGAACTTCATGACTCCGACTTTGACTCTTACTCTGACTCCGACATCATGACTCTGACGCTGACTCTGACTCTGACTATGACTCTGGCTTGACCCTGACTCGGACTCTGACTCTGACTCTGACTCTGAATCTGACTCTGACTCTGACTCTGACTCTGACTCTGACTCTGACTCCGACCTGACCCTGGCTCGGACTCTGACTCTGACTCTGACTCGGAATCTGACTCTGACTCTGACTCTGACTCTGACTCTGACTCTGACTCTGACTCTGACCTGACCCTGACTCGGACTCTGACTCTAACCCGACCCAGACTCGGACTCTGACTCTGACTCTGACTCTGACTCTGACTCTGACTCTGACTCTGACTCTGACTTCGACTCTGCATCTGACTCTGACTCTGACCCTGACTCGGACTCTGACTCTGACTCTGACTCTGATTCTGACTCCGATTCTGACTCTGACTCTGACTCTGACTCTGGCTCTGACTCTGACTCTGACTCTAACCCGACCCAGACTCGGACTCTGACTCTGACTCCGACTCTAACTCAGACTCCGACTCTGACTGTGACTCTGACTCTGACTCGGACTTTGTCTCTGACCCGACCCTGACTCGGACTTTGACTCTGACTCTGACTTTGACTCTGACTCCGACTCTCGCTCTGACGCTTACTCTGACTCTGACTCTGACTCTGACTCTGACTCTGACTCTGACTCTGACTCTGACTCTGACTCTGACTCTGACTCTGACTCGGACTCTGACTCTGACTCTGACTCTGACTCTGACTCTGACTCTAACTCTGACCTGACCCTGACTCGGACTCTGACTCTAACCCGACCCAGACTCGGACTCTGACTCTGACTCTGACTCTGACTCTGACTCTGACTCTGACTCTGACTCTGACTCTGACTCTGACTTCGACTCTGCATCTGTCTCTGACTCTGACCCTGACTCGGACTCTGACTCTGACTCTGAATCTGACTCTGACTCCGACTCTGACTCTGACTCTGACTCTGACTCTGGCTCTGACTCTGACTCTGACTCTAACCCGACCCAGACTCGGACTCTGACTCTGACTCCGACTCTGACTCAGACTCCGACTCTGACTGTGACTCTGACTCTGACTCGGACTTTGACTCTGACCCGACCCTGACTCTGACTTTGACTCTGACTCTGACTTTGACTCTGACTCCGACTCTCGCTCTGACGCTTACTCTGACTCTGACTCTGACTCTGACCTGACCCTGACACCGACTCTGACTCTGACTCTGACTCTGACTCTGACGCTGACTCTGACTCTGACTCTGACTCTGACGCTGACTCTGACTCTGACTCTGACTCTGACTCTACTCTGACTCTGACTCTGACTCTGACTCTGACTCTGACTCTGACTCGGACTCTGACTCTGACTCTGACTCTGACTCTGACTCTGACTCTGACTCTGACTCTGACTCTGACTCTGACTCTGACTCCGACCTGACCCTGGCTCGGACTCTGACTCTGACTCTGACTCGGAATCTGACTCTGACTCTGACTCTGACTCTGACTCTGACTCTGACTCTGACTCTGACTCTGACTCGGACTCTGACTCTGACTCTGACTCTGACTCTGACTCTGACCCTGACTCTGACCTGACCCTGACTCGGACTCTGACTGTAACCCGACCCAGACTCGGACTCTGATTCTGACTCTGACTCTGACTCTGACTCTGACTCTGACTCTGACTCTGACTCTAAGCCGACCCAGACTCGGACTCTGACTCTGACTCTGACTCTGACTCTGACTCTGACTCTAACCCGACCCTGACTTGGACTCTGACTCTGACTCTGACTCTGACTCTGACTCTGACTCTGACTCTGACTTTGACTCTGACTCTGACTCTGACTCTGACTCTGAATCAGACTCTGACTCTGATTCTGACTCTGACTCTGACTCTGACGCTGACTCTGACTCTGACTCTGACTCTGACTCTGACTCTGACTCTGACTCTGACTCTGACTCTGACTCTGACTCGGACTCTGACTCTGACTCTGACTCTGACTCTGACTCTGACTCTGACTCTGACCTGACCCTGACTCGGACTCTGACTCTAACCCGACCCAGACTCGGACTCCGACTCTGACTCTGACTCTGACTCTGACTCTGACTCTGACTCTGACTCTGACGCTAACCCGACCCAGACTCGGACGCTGACTCTGACTCTGACTCTGACTCTGACTCTGACTGTAACCCGACCCTGACTTGGACTCTGACTCTGACTCTGACTCTGACTCTGACTCTGACTTCGACTCTGACTCGGACGCTGACTCTGACTCTGACTATGACTCTGACTTTGACCTCATGACTATGACTCGGACTCTGACTCGGACTCCAACTTCATGACTCCGACTTTGACACTTACTCTGACTCCGACATCATGACTCTGACTCTGTCACTGACTCTGACTCTGACTCTGACTCTGACTATGACTCTGACTTTTACCTCATGACTATGACTCGGACTCTGACTCGGACTCGAACTTCATGACTCCGACTTTGACTCTTACTCTGACTCCGACATCATGACTCTGACGCTGACTCTGACTCTGACTATGACTCTGGCTTGACCCTGACTCGGACTCTGACTCTGACTCTGACTCTGAATCTGACTCTGACTCTGACTCTGACTCTGACTCTGACTCTGACTCCGACCTGACCCTGGCTCGGACTCTGACTCTGACTCTGACTCGGAATCTGACTCTGACTCTGACTCTGACTCTGACTCTGACTCTGACTCTGACTCTGACCTGACCCTGACTCGGACTCTGACTCTAACCCGACCCAGACTCGGACTCTGACTCTGACTCTGACTCTGACTCTGACTCTGACTCTGACTCTGACTCTGACTTCGACTCTGCATCTGACTCTGACTCTGACCCTGACTCGGACTCTGACTCTGACTCTGACTCTGATTCTGACTCCGATTCTGACTCTGACTCTGACTCTGACTCTGGCTCTGACTCTGACTCTGACTCTAACCCGACCCAGACTCGGACTCTGACTCTGACTCCGACTCTAACTCAGACTCCGACTCTGACTGTGACTCTGACTCTGACTCGGACTTTGTCTCTGACCCGACCCTGACTCGGACTTTGACTCTGACTCTGACTTTGACTCTGACTCCGACTCTCGCTCTGACGCTTACTCTGACTCTGACTCTGACTCTGACTCTGACTCTGACTCTGACTCTGACTCTGACTCTGACTCTGACTCCGACTCTAACTCAGACTCCGACTCTGACTGTGACTCTGACTCTGACTCGGACTTTGTCTCTGACCCGACCCTGACTCGGACTTTGACTCTGACTCTGACTTTGACTCTGACTCCGACTCTCGCTCTGACGCTTACTCTGACTCTGACTCTGACTCTGACTCTGACTCTGACTCTGACTCTGACTCTGACTCTGACTCTGACTCTGACTCTGACTCGGACTCTGACTCTGACTCTGACTCTGACTCTGACTCTGACTCTAACTCTGACCTGACCCTGACTCGGACTCTGACTCTAACCCGACCCAGACTCGGACTCTGACTCTGACTCTGACTCTGACTCTGACTCTGACTCTGACTCTGACTCTGACTCTGACTCTGACTTCGACTCTGCATCTGTCTCTGACTCTGACCCTGACTCGGACTCTGACTCTGACTCTGAATCTGACTCTGACTCCGACTCTGACTCTGACTCTGACTCTGACTCTGGCTCTGACTCTGACTCTGACTCTAACCCGACCCAGACTCGGACTCTGACTCTGACTCCGACTCTGACTCAGACTCCGACTCTGACTGTGACTCTGACTCTGACTCGGACTTTGACTCTGACCCGACCCTGACTCTGACTTTGACTCTGACTCTGACTTTGACTCTGACTCCGACTCTCGC
>CANNYR010000072.1:0-78434 GCA_947538915.1 Tenthredo distinguenda | reverse complement strand
CCACTTTGACCTTGACCCTGACCCTGACCTCCACCCTGACCATGACCCTGACCCTGACCTCCACCCTGACCTTGACTGTGACCCTGACCTCTACCCCGATCTTGACCCTGACCCTGACCCCCACCCTGACCTCTACCCTGACCTTGACCCTGACCCTGACCTCCACCCTGACCTTGACCCTGACCCTGACCTCCACTCTGACCTCGACCCTGACCCTGACCTCCACCCTTACCTTTACCCTGACCTTGACCACCACCCTGACCTTGACCCTGACCCTGACCTCCACCCTGACCTTAACACTGACCACGACCTCCACCCTGACCTTGACCCTGACCCCGAGCTTACCCTGACCTCCACTCTGACCTTGACTGTGACCGTCACCTCGACCCTGACCTTGACCCTGACCCTGACCTCCACCCTGACCTTGACTGTGACCCTGACCTGTACCCTGACCTTGACCCCGACCTTGACCACCACCCTGACCTTGAATCTGACTCTGACCTTGTCCCTGACCTTGACCCTGACCCTGACCTCCAGCCTGACCTTGACCCTGACCCTGACCTTCACCCTGACCTCCACCCTGACCTTGACCCTGACCCTGACCTCTACCCTGACATTGACCCTGACCCTGACCTCCACCCTGACCTTGACCCCGACCCCGACCTCTACCCTGACCTTGACCCCGACCCTGACCTTCACCCTGACCTCCACTCTGAAATTGACCCTGACCCTGACCTCCACCCTGACCTTGACCCTGACCCTGACCTTGGTCCTGACCTTGACCCTGACCCTGACCTCTACCCTGACCTCCACCCTGACCTTGACCCTGACCCTGACCTTGACCGTGACCCCGACCTCCGCCCTGACCTTGACCCTGTCCTTGACTACCACTCTGACCTTGACCCGGACCCTGACCTCCACTTTGACCTTGACCCTGACCCTGACCTCTACCCCGATCTTGACCCTGACCCTGACCCCGACCCTGACCTCCACCCTGAACTTGACCCTGACCCTGACCTCCACCCTGACCTTGACCCTGACCCTGACCTCCACCCTGACCTTGACCCTGACCCTGACCTCCTCCCTGACCTTGACCCTGACCCTGTTCTCCACTTTGACCTTGACCCTGACCCTGACCTTCAGCCTGACCATGACCCTGACACTGACCTTCACCCTGACCTTGACTGTGACCCTGACCTCCAACATGACCTTGACTGTGACCCTGACCTCCACCCTGACCTTGTCCCTGACCTTGACCCTGACCCTGACCTCGGCCCTGACCTTGACCCTGACCCTGACCTCCACCCTGACCTTGACTGAGACCGTGACCTCAACCCTGACCTCGACCCTGACCTTGACCCTGACCCTGACCTCCACCCTGACCTTGACCCTAACCCTGACCTCGTCCCTGACCTTGACCCTGACGCTGACCTCCACCCTGACTTCCACCCTGACCTTGACCCTGACCTTGACCTCCACCCTGACCTTGACCCTGACCCTGACCTCCACCCTGACCTTGACCCTGACCCTGACCTCCACCCTGACCTTGACCCTGACCCTGACCTCCACCCTGACATTGACCCTGACCCTGACCTCCACCCTGACCTTGACCCTGACCCTGACCTCCACCCTGACCTAGACCCCTACCCTGACCTCAACTTTGACCTTGACCTTGACCCCGACCTCCACCCTGACCTTGACCCTGACCCTGACCTCCACCCTGACCTTGACCTTGACCCTGACTTCCACCCTGACCTTGACCCTGACCCTGACCTCCACCCTGACCTTTACCCTGACCTTGACCACCACCCTGACCTTGACCCTGACCCTGACCTCCACCCTGACCTTGACACTGACCACGACCTCCACCCTGACCTCGACGCTGACCCTGAGCTTGCCCTGACCTCCACCCTGACCTTGACCTCGTTCCTGACCTCCACCCTGACCTTGACCCTCACCCTGACCTTCACCCTGACCTCCACCCTGACCTTGACCTTGACCCTGACCTCGACCCTGACCTTGACCCTGACCCTGACCTCCACCCCGACCTTGACCCTGACCTTCACCAACACCCTGACCTTGACCCTGACCCTGACCTCCACCCTGACCTTGACTGTGACCCTGACCTCTACACTGACCTTCACCCTGACCCCGACTTTCACCCTAAACTTGACCGTGACCCTGACCTCCACCTTGGCCTTGACTGTGACCCTGACCTTCACCCTTACCTTGACCCTGACCCTGACCTCCACCCTGACCTCCACCCTGACCTCGACCCTGACCCTGACCTTGACCCTGACACTGACCTCAACCCTGACCTCCACCCTGACCTTGACCCTGACCCTGACCTCCACCCTGAGCTTGACCCTGACCCTGACCTCCACCCTGACCTTGACCCTGACCCTGACCTCCACTTTGACCTTGACTCTGACCCTGACCTCCACCCTGACCCTGACCTCCACCCTGACCATGACCCTGACCCTGACCTCAACCCTGACCTCCACCCTGACCTTGACCCTGACCCTGACCTCCACCCTGACCTTGAGCCTGACCCTGACCTCGGCCCTGACCTTGACCCTGACCCTGACCTCCACTCTGACCTTGACTGTGACCCTGACCTCCACCCTGACCTTGTCCCTGACCTTGACCCTGACCCTGACCTCGGCCCTGACCTTGACCCTGACCCTGACCTCAACCCTGACCTTGACTGAGACCGTGACCTCCACCCTGACCTCGACCCTGACCTTGACCCTGACCCTGACCTCCACCCTGACCTTGACCCTGACCCCGACCTCGACCCTGACCTTGACCCTGACCCTGACCTCCACCCTGACCATGACTCTGACCCTGACCTCCACCCTGACCTCCACCCTGACCTTGACCCTGACCTTGACCTCCACCCTGACCTTGACACTGACCCTGACCTCCACCCTGACCTTGACCGTGACCCTGACCTCCACCCTGACCTTGACCCTGACCTTGACCTCCACCCTGACCTTGACCCTGATTCTGACCTCCACCCTGACCTTGACCCTGACCCTCACCCCCACCCTGACCTTGACCCTGACCCTGTTCTCCACTTTGACCTTGACCCTGACCCTGACCTCCACCCTGACCATGACCCTGACCCTGACCTCCACCCTGACCTTGACTGTGACCCTGACCTCTACCCCGATCTTGACCCTGACCCTGACCCCCACCCTGACCTCCACCCTGACCTTGAGCCTGACCCTGACCTCCACCCTGACCTTGACCCTGACCCTGACCTCCACTCTGACCTCGACCCTGACCCTGACCTCCACCCTTACCTTTACCCTGACCTTGACCACCACCCTGACCTTGACCCTGACCCTGACCTCCACCCTGACCTTAACACTGACCACGACCTCCACCCTGACCTTGACCCTGACCCCGAGCTTACCCTGACCTCCACTCTGACCTTGACTGTGACCGTCACCTCGACCCTGACCTTGACCCTGACCCTGACCTCCACCCTGACCTTGACTGTGACCCTGACCTCTACCCTGACCTTGACCCTGACCTTGACCACCACCCTGACCTTGAATCTGACTCTGACCTTGTCCCTGACCTTGACCCTGACCCTGACCTCCAGCCTGACCTTGACCCTGACCCTGACCTTCACCCTGACCTTGACCCTGACCCTGACCTCCACCCTGACCTTGACCCTGACCCTGACCTCTACCCTGACATTGACCCTGACCCTGACCTCCACCCTGACCTTGACTTCGACCCCGACCTCTACCCTGACCTTGACCCCGACCCTGACCTTCACCCTGACCTCCACTCTGAAATTGACCCTGACCCTGACCTCCACCCTGACCTTGACCCTGACCCTGACCTTGGTCCTGACCTTGACCCTGACCCTGACCTCTACCCTGACCTCCACCCTGAACTTGACCCTGACCCTGACCTCCACCCTGACCTTGACCCTGACCCTGACCTCCACCCTGACCTTGACCCTGACCCTGACCTCCACCCTGACATTGACCCTGACCCTGATCTCCACCCTGACCTTGACCCTGACCCTGTCCTCCACCCTGACCTTGACCCCGACCCTGACCTCAACTTTGACCTTGACCCTGAACCCAACCTCCACCCTGACCTTGACCCTGACCCTGACCATCACCCTGACCTTGACCTTGACCCTGACTTCCACCCTGACCTTGACCCTGACCCTGACCTCCACCCTGACCTTTACTCTGACCTTGACCACCACCCTGACCTCCACCCTGACCTTGACACTGACCACGACCTCCACCCTGACCTTGACCCTGACCCCGAGCTTACCCTGACCTCTACTCCGACCTCGACTGTGACCGTCACCTCGACCCTGACCTTGACCCTGACCCTGACCTCCACCCTGACCTTGACTGTGACCCTGACCTCTACACTGACCTTCACCCTGACCCCGACCTTCACCCTGACCTTGACCGTGACCCTGACCTCCACCTTGGCCTTGACTGTGACCCTGACCTTCACCCTTACCTTGACCCTGACCCTGACCTCCACCCTGACCTCCACCCTGACCTCGACCCTGACCCTGACCTGGACCCTGACACTGACCTCAACCCTGACCTCCACCCTGACCTTGACCCTGACCCTGACCTCCACCCTGAGCTTGACCCTGACCCTGACCTCCACCCTGACCTTGACCCTGACCCTGACCTCCACTTTGACCTTGACTCTGACCCTGACCTCCACCCTGACCCTGACCTCCACCCTGACCATGACCCTGACCCTGACCTCAACCCTGACCTCCACCCTGACCTTGACCCTGACCCTGACCTCCACCCTGACCTTGAGCCTGACCCTGACCTCGGCCCTGACCTTGACCCTGACCCTGACCTCCACCCTGACCTTGACTGTGACCCTGACCTCCACCCTGACATTGACCCTGAACCCGACCTCCACCCTGACCTCCACCCTGACCTTGACCCTGACCCTGACCTCCACTCTGACCTTGACTGTGACCCTGACCTCCACCCTGACCTTGTCCCTGACCTTGACCCTGACCCTGACCTCGGCCCTGACCTTGACCCTGACCCTGACCTCCACCCTGACCTTGACTGAGACCGTGACCTCCACCCTGACCTCGACCCTGACCTTGACCCTGACCCTGACCTCCACCCTAAGCTTGACCCTGACCCCGACCTCGACCCTGACCTTGACCCTGACCCTGACCTCCACCCTGACCATGACTCTGACCCTGACCTCCACCCTGACCTCCACCCTGACCTTGACCCTGACCTTGATCTCCACCCTGACCTTGACACTGACCCTGACCTCCACCCTGACCTTGACCGTGACCCTGACCTCCACCCTGACCTTGACCCTGACCTTGACCATCACCTAGACCTTGACCCTGACCCTGACCTCTACTTTGACCTTGACCCTGACCCTGACCTCCACCCTGACCTTGACCCTGACCCTGACCTCCACCTTGACCTCCACCCTGACCTTAACCTTGACCCTGACCTCCACCCTGACCTTGACCCTGACCTTGACCTCCACCCTGACCTTGACCCTGATTCCGACCTCCACCCTGACCTTGACCCTGACCCTGACCTCCACCCTGACCTTGACCCTGACCCTGTTCTCCACTTTGACTTTGACCCTGACCCTGACCTCCACTCTGACCATGACCCTGACCTTGACCTCCACCCTGACCTTGACTGTGACCCTGACCTCTACCCCGATCTTGACCCTGACCCTGACCCCCACCCTGACCTCCACCCTGACCTTGACCCTGACCCTGACCTCCACCCTGACCTTGACCCTGACCCTGACCTCCACTCTGACCTCGACCCTGACCCTGACCTCCACCCTTACCTTTACCCTGACCTTGACCACCACCCTGACCTTGACCCTGACCCTGACCTCCACCCTGACCTTAACACTGACCACGACCTCCACCCTGACCTTGACCCTGACCCCGAGCTTACCCTGACCTCCACTCTGACCTTGACTGTGACCGTCACCTCGACCCTGACCTTGACCCTGACCCTGACCTCCACCCTGACCTTGACCCCGACCCCGACCTCCACCCTGACCTTGACCCCGACCCTGACCTTCACCCTGACCTCCACTCTGACCTTGACCCTGACCCTGACCTCCACCCTGACCTTGACCCTGACCCTGACCTTGGTCCTGACCTTGACCCTGACCCTGACCTCCACCCTGACCTCCACCCTGACCTTGACCCTGACCCTGACTTTGACCGTGACCCCAACCTCCGCCCTGACCTTGACCCTGTCCTTGACTACCACTCTGACCTTGACCTGGACCCTGACCTCCACTTTGACCTTGACCCTGACCCTGACCTCTACCCCGATCTTGACCCTGACCCTGACCCCGACCCTGACCTCCACCCTGAACTTGACCCTGACCCTGACCTCCACCCTGACCTTGACCCTGACCCTGACCTCCTCCCTGACCTTGACCCTGACCCTGACCTCCTCCCTGACCTTGACCCTGACCCTGTTCTCCACTTTGACCTTGACCCTGACCCTGACCTTTACCCTGACCTTGACCACCACCCTGACCTTGACCCTGACCCTGACCTCCACCCTGACCTTGACCCTGACCCCGACCTCCACCCTGACCTTGACCCTGACCCTGACCTCCACCCTGACCTTGACCCTGACCCTGACCTCCACCCTGACATTGACCCTGACCCTGATCTCCACCCTGACCTTGACCCTGACCCTGTCCTCCACCCTGACCTTGACCCCGACCCTGACCTCAACTTTGACCTTGACCCTGACCCCGACCTCCACCCTGACCTTGACCCTGACCCTGACCTTCACCCTGACCTTGACCTTGACCCTGACTTCCACCCTGACCTTAACCCTGACCCTGACCTCGACCCTGACCTTTACCCTGACCTTGACCACCACCCTGACCTCCACCCTGACCTTGACACTGACCACGACCTCCACCCTGACCTTGACCCTGACCCCGAGCTTACCCTGACCTCTACTCCGACCTTGACTGTGACCGTCACCTCGACCCTGACCTTGACCCTGACCCTGACCTCCACCCTGACCTTGACTGTGACCCTGACCTGTACCCTGACCTTGACCCCGACCTTGACCACCACCCTGACCTTGAATCTGACTCTGACCTTGTCCCTGACCTTGACCCTGACCCTGACCTCCAGCCTGACCTTGACCCTGACCCTGTTCTCCACTTTGACCTTGACCCTGACCCTGACCTTCAGCCTGACCATGACCCTGACACTGACCTTCACCCTGACCTTGACTGTGACCCTGACCTCCAACATGACCTTGACTGTGACCCTGACCTCCACCCTGACCTTGTCCCTGACCTTGACCCTGACCCTGACCTCGGCCCTGACCTTGACCCTGACCCTGACCTCCACCCTGACCTTGACTGAGACCGTGACCTCAACCCTGACCTCGACCCTGACCTTGACCCTGACCCTGACCTCCACCCTGACCTTGACCCTAACCCTGACCTCGTCCCTGACCTTGACCCTGACGCTGACCTCCACCCTGACTTCCACCCTGACCTTGACCCTGACCTTGACCTCCACCCTGACCTTGACCCTGACCCTGACCTCCACCCTGACCTTGACCCTGACCCTGACCTCCACCCTGACCTTGACCCTGACCCTGACCTCCACCCTGACATTGACCCTGACCCTGACCTCCACCCTGACCTTGACCCTGACCCTGACCTCCACCCTGACCTAGACCCCTACCCTGACCTCAACTTTGACCTTGACCTTGACCCCGACCTCCACCCTGACCTTGACCCTGACCCTGACCTCCACCCTGACCTTGACCTTGACCCTGACTTCCACCCTGACCTTGACCCTGACCCTGACCTCCACCCTGACCTTTACCCTGACCTTGACCACCACCCTGACCTTGACCCTGACCCTGACCTCCACCCTGACCTTGACACTGACCACGACCTCCACCCTGACCTCGACGCTGACCCTGAGCTTGCCCTGACCTCCACCCTGACCTTGACCTCGTTCCTGACCTCCACCCTGACCTTGACCCTCACCCTGACCTTCACCCTGACCTCCACCCTGACCTTGACCTTGACCCTGACCTCGACCCTGACCTTGACCCTGACCCTGACCTCCACCCCGACCTTGACCCTGACCTTCACCAACACCCTGACCTTGACCCTGACCCTGACCTCCACCCTGACCTTGACTGTGACCCTGACCTCTACACTGACCTTCACCCTGACCCCGACCTTCACCCTAAACTTGACCGTGACCCTGACCTCCACCTTGGCCTTGACTGTGACCCTGACCTTCACCCTTACCTTGACCCTGACCCTGACCTCCACCCTGACCTCCACCCTGACCTCGACCCTGACCCTGACCTTGACCCTGACACTGACCTCAACCCTGACCTCCACCCTGACCTTGACCCTGACCCTGACCTCCACCCTGAGCTTGACCCTGACCCTGACCTCCACCCTGACCTTGACCCTGACCCTGACCTCCACTTTGACCTTGACTCTGACCCTGACCTCCACCCTGACCCTGACCTCCACCCTGACCATGACCCTGACCCTGACCTCAACCCTGACCTCCACCCTGACCTTGACCCTGACCCTGACCTCCACCCTGACCTTGAGCCTGACCCTGACCTCGGCCCTGACCTTGACCCTGACCCTGACCTCCACTCTGACCTTGACTGTGACCCTGACCTCCACCCTGACCTTGTCCCTGACCTTGACCCTGACCCTGACCTCGGCCCTGACCTTGACCCTGACCCTGACCTCAACCCTGACCTTGACTGAGACCGTGACCTCCACCCTGACCTCGACCCTGACCTTGACCCTGACCCTGACCTCCACCCTGACCTTGACCCTGACCCCGACCTCGACCCTGACCTTGACCCTGACCCTGACCTCCACCCTGACCATGACTCTGACCCTGACCTCCACCCTGACCTCCACCCTGACCTTGACCCTGACCTTGACCTCCACCCTGACCTTGACACTGACCCTGACCTCCACCCTGACCTTGACCGTGACCCTGACCTCCACCCTGACCTTGACCCTGACCTTGACCTCCACCCTGACCTTGACCCTGATTCTGACCTCCACCCTGACCTTGACCCTGACCCTCACCCCCACCCTGACCTTGACCCTGACCCTGTTCTCCACTTTGACCTTGACCCTGACCCTGACCTCCACCCTGACCATGACCCTGACCCTGACCTCCACCCTGACCTTGACTGTGACCCTGACCTCTACCCCGATCTTGACCCTGACCCTGACCCCCACCCTGACCTCCACCCTGACCTTGAGCCTGACCCTGACCTCCACCCTGACCTTGACCCTGACCCTGACCTCCACTCTGACCTCGACCCTGACCCTGACCTCCACCCTTACCTTTACCCTGACCTTGACCACCACCCTGACCTTGACCCTGACCCTGACCTCCACCCTGACCTTAACACTGACCACGACCTCCACCCTGACCTTGACCCTGACCCCGAGCTTACCCTGACCTCCACTCTGACCTTGACTGTGACCGTCACCTCGACCCTGACCTTGACCCTGACCCTGACCTCCACCCTGACCTTGACTGTGACCCTGACCTCTACCCTGACCTTGACCCTGACCTTGACCACCACCCTGACCTTGAATCTGACTCTGACCTTGTTCCTGACCTTGACCCTGACCCTGACCTCCAGCCTGACCTTGACCCTGACCCTGACCTTCACCCTGACCTTGACCCTGACCCTGACCTCCACCCTGACCTTGACCCTGACCCTGACCTCTACCCTGACATTGACCCTGACCCTGACCTCCACCCTGACCTTGACTTCGACCCCGACCTCTACCCTGACCTTGACCCCGACCCTGACCTTCACCCTGACCTCCACTCTGAAATTGACCCTGACCCTGACCTCCACCCTGACCTTGACCCTGACCCTGACCTTGGTCCTGACCTTGACCCTGACCCTGACCTCTACCCTGACCTCCACCCTGAACTTGACCCTGACCCTGACCTCCACCCTGACCTTGACCCTGACCCTGACCTCCACCCTGACCTTGACCCTGACCCTGACCTCCACCCTGACATTGACCCTGACCCTGATCTCCACCCTGACCTTGACCCTGACCCTGTCCTCCACCCTGACCTTGACCCCGACCCTGACCTCAACTTTGACCTTGACCCTGAACCCAACCTCCACCCTGACCTTGACCCTGACCCTGACCATCACCCTGACCTTGACCTTGACCCTGACTTCCACCCTGACCTTGACCCTGACCCTGACCTCCACCCTGACCTTTACTCTGACCTTGACCACCACCCTGACCTCCACCCTGACCTTGACACTGACCACGACCTCCACCCTGACCTTGACCCTGACCCCGAGCTTACCCTGACCTCTACTCCGACCTCGACTGTGACCGTCACCTCGACCCTGACCTTGACCCTGACCCTGACCTCCACCCTGACCTTGACTGTGACCCTGACCTCTACACTGACCTTCACCCTGACCCCGACCTTCACCCTGACCTTGACCGTGACCCTGACCTCCACCTTGGCCTTGACTGTGACCCTGACCTTCACCCTTACCTTGACCCTGACCCTGACCTCCACCCTGACCTCCACCCTGACCTCGACCCTGACCCTGACCTGGACCCTGACACTGACCTCAACCCTGACCTCCACCCTGACCTTGACCCTGACCCTGACCTCCACCCTGAGCTTGACCCTGACCCTGACCTCCACCCTGACCTTGACCCTGACCCTGACCTCCACTTTGACCTTGACTCTGACCCTGACCTCCACCCTGACCCTGACCTCCACCCTGACCATGACCCTGACCCTGACCTCAACCCTGACCTCCACCCTGACCTTGACCCTGACCCTGACCTCCACCCTGACCTTGAGCCTGACCCTGACCTCGGCCCTGACCTTGACCCTGACCCTGACCTCCACCCTGACCTTGACTGTGACCCTGACCTCCACCCTGACATTGACCCTGAACCCGACCTCCACCCTGACCTCCACCCTGACCTTGACCCTGACCCTGACCTCCACTCTGACCTTGACTGTGACCCTGACCTCCACCCTGACCTTGTCCCTGACCTTGACCCTGACCCTGACCTCGGCCCTGACCTTGACCCTGACCCTGACCTCCACCCTGACCTTGACTGAGACCGTGACCTCCACCCTGACCTCGACCCTGACCTTGACCCTGACCCTGACCTCCACCCTAAGCTTGACCCTGACCCCGACCTCGACCCTGACCTTGACCCTGACCCTGACCTCCACCCTGACCATGACTCTGACCCTGACCTCCACCCTGACCTCCACCCTGACCTTGACCCTGACCTTGATCTCCACCCTGACCTTGACACTGACCCTGACCTCCACCCTGACCTTGACCGTGACCCTGACCTCCACCCTGACCTTGACCCTGACCTTGACCATCACCTAGACCTTGACCCTGACCCTGACCTCTACTTTGACCTTGACCCTGACCCTGACCTCCACCCTGACCTTGACCCTGACCCTGACCTCCACCTTGACCTCCACCCTGACCTTAACCTTGACCCTGACCTCCACCCTGACCTTGACCCTGACCTTGACCTCCACCCTGACCTTGACCCTGATTCCGACCTCCACCCTGACCTTGACCCTGACCCTGACCTCCACCCTGACCTTGACCCTGACCCTGTTCTCCACTTTGACTTTGACCCTGACCCTGACCTCCACTCTGACCATGACCCTGACCTTGACCTCCACCCTGACCTTGACTGTGACCCTGACCTCTACCCCGATCTTGACCCTGACCCTGACCCCCACCCTGACCTCCACCCTGACCTTGACCCTGACCCTGACCTCCACCCTGACCTTGACCCTGACCCTGACCTCCACTCTGACCTCGACCCTGACCCTGACCTCCACCCTTACCTTTAGCCTGACCTTGACCACCACCCTGACCTTGACCCTGACCCTGACCTCCACCCTGACCTTAACACTGACCACGACCTCCACCCTGACCTTGACCCTGACCCCGAGCTTACCCTGACCTCCACTCTGACCTTGACTGTGACCGTCACCTCGACCCTGACCTTGACCCTGACCCTGACCTCCACCCTGACCTTGACCCCGACCCCGACCTCCACCCTGACCTTGACCCCGACCCTGACCTTCACCCTGACCTCCACTCTGACCTTGACCCTGACCCTGACCTCCACCCTGACCTTGACCCTGACCCTGACCTTGGTCCTGACCTTGACCCTGACCCTGACCTCCACCCTGACCTCCACCCTGACCTTGACCCTGACCCTGACTTTGACCGTGACCCCAACCTCCGCCCTGACCTTGACCCTGTCCTTGACTACCACTCTGACCTTGACCTGGACCCTGACCTCCACTTTGACCTTGACCCTGACCCTGACCTCTACCCCGATCTTGACCCTGACCCTGACCCCGACCCTGACCTCCACCCTGAACTTGACCCTGACCCTGACCTCCACCCTGACCTTGACCCTGACCCTGACCTCCTCCCTGACCTTGACCCTGACCCTGACCTCCTCCCTGACCTTGACCCTGACCCTGTTCTCCACTTTGACCTTGACCCTGACCCTGACCTCCACCCTGACCATGACCGTGACACTGACCTCCACCCTGACCTTGACTGTGACCCTGACCTCCACCATGACCTTGACTGTGACCCTGACCTCCACCCTGACCTTGTCCATGACCGTGACCCTGACCCTGACCTCGGCCCTGAGCTTGACCCTGACCCTGACCTCCACCCTGACCTTGACTGAGACCGTGACCTCAACCCTGACCTCGACCCTGACCTTGAACCTGACCCTGACCTCCACCCTGACCTTGACCCTAACCCTGACCTCGGCCCTGACCTTGACCCTGACGCTGACCTCCACCCTGACCTCCACCCTGACCTTGACCCTGACCTTGACCTCCACCCCGACCTTGACACTGATCCTGACCTCCACCCTGACCTTGACCGTGACCCTGACCTCCACCCTGAACTTGACCCTGACCCTGACCACTACTTTGACCTTGACCCTGACCCCGACCTCCACCCTGACCTTGACCCTGACCCTGATCTCCACCCTGACCTTGACCCTGACCCTGACCTCCACCCTGACCTTGACCCTGACCCTGACCTCCACCCTGACCCTGACCTCCACCCTGACCTTGACCCTGACCCTGACCTCCACCCTGACCTAGGTCCCGACCCTGACCTCAACTTTGACCTCCACCCTGACCTTGACCCTGACCCTGACCTCCACCCTGACCTTGACCTTGACCCTGACTTCCACCCTGACCTTGACCCTGACCCTGACCTCCACCCTGACCTTTACCCTGACCTTGACCACCACCCTGACCTTGACCCTGACCCTGACCTCCACCCTGACCTCGACCCTGACCTTGACCCTGACCCTGACCTCCACCCTGACCTTGACCCTGACCCTGACCTCCACCCTGACCTTGACTCTGACCCTGACCTCCACCCTGACCTCCACCCTGACCTTGACCCTGACCTTGACCTCCACCCTGACCTTGACACTGACCCTGACCTCCACCCTGACCTTGACCGTGACCCTGACCTCCACCCTGACCTTGACGCTGACCTTGACCATTACCTAGACCTTGACCCTGACCCTGACCTCTACTTTGACCTTGACCCTGACCCTGACCTCCACCCTGACCTTGACCCTGACCCTGACCTCCACCCTAACCTCCACCCTGACCTTGACCTTGACCCTGACCTCCACCCTGACCTTGACCCTGACCCTGACCTCCACCCTGAAATTGACCCTGATTCTGACCTCTACCCCGACCTCCAACCTGACCTTGACCCCCACCCTGATCTTGACCCTGACCCTGACCTCCACTTCGACCTTGACCCTGACCCTGACCTCCACCCTGACATTGACCCTGACCCTGACCTCCACCCTGACCTTGACCCTGACCCTGACATCCACCCTGACCTTGACCCCGACCCTGACCTCAACTTTGACCTTGACCCTGACCCCGACCTCGACCCTGACCTTGACCCTGACCCTGACCTCCACCCTGACCTTTACCCTGACCTTGACCACCACCCTGACCCTGACCCTGACCCTGACCTCCACCCTGACCTTGACTGAGACCGTGACCTCCACCCTGACCTCGACCCTGACCTTGACCCTGACCCTGACCTCCACCCTGACCTTGACCCTGACCCCGACCTCGACCCTGACCTTGAACCTGACCCTGACCTCCACCCTGACCATGACTCTGACCCTGACCTCCACCCTGACCTCCACCCTGACCTTGACCCTGACCTTGACCTCCACCCTGACCTTGACACTGACCCTGACCTCCACCCTGACCCTGACCGTGACCCTGACCTCCACCCTGACCTTGACCCTGACCTTGACCATCACCTAGACCTTGACCCTGACCCTGACCTCCACTTTGACCTTGACCCTGACCCTGACCTCCACCCTGACCTTGACCCTGACCCTGACCTCCACCCTGACCTCCACCCTGACCTTGACCTTGACCCTGACCTCCACCCTGACCTTGACCCTGACCTTGACCTCCACCCTGACCTTGACCCTGATTCCGACCTCCACCCTGACCTTGACCCTGACCCTGTTCTCCACTTTGACCTTGACCCTGACCCTGACCTCCACCCTGACCATTACCCTGACCTTGACCTCCACCCTGACCTTGACTGTGACCCTGACTTCTACCCCGATCTTGACCCTGACCCTGACCCCCACCCTGACCTCCACCCTGACCTTGACCCTGACCCTGACCTCCACCCTGACCTTGACCCTGACCCTGACCTCCACTCTGACCTCGACCCTGACCCTGACCTCCACCCTTACCTTTACCCTGACCTTGACCACCACCCTGACCTTGACCCTGACCCTGACCTCCACCCTGACCTTAACACTGACCACGACCTCCACCCTGACCTTGACCCTGACCCCGAGCTTACCCTGACCTCCACTCTGACCTTGACTGTGACCGTCACCTCGACCCTGACCTTGACCCTGACCCTGACCTCCACCCTGACCTTGACTGTGACCCTGACCTCTACCCTGACCTTGACCCTGACCTTGACCACCACCCTGACCTTGAATCTGACCCTGACCTTGTCCCTGACCTTGACCCTGACCCTGACCTCAACCCTGACCTCCACCCTGACCTTGACCCTGACCCTGACCTCCACCCTGACCTTGACCCTGACCCTGACCTCCACCCTGACCTTGACCCTGACCCTGACCTCCACCCTGACCTTGACCCTGACCCTGACCTCCACTTTGACCTTGACTCTGACCCTGACCTCCACCCTGACCCTGACCTCCACCCTGACCATGAGCCTGACCCTGACCTCAACCCTGACCTTCACCCTGACCTTGACCCTGACCCTGACCTCCACCCTGACCTTGAGCCTGACCCTGACCTCGGCCCTGACCTTGACCCTGACCCTGACCTCCACCCTGACCTTGACTGTGACCCTGACCTCCACCCTGACATTGACCCTGAACCCAACCTCCACCCTGACCTCCACCCTGACCTTGACCCTGACCCTGACCTCCACTCTGACCTTGACTGTGACCCTGACCTCCACCCTGACCTTGTTCCTGACCTTGACCCTGACCCTGACCTCGGCCCTGACCTTGACCCTGACCCTGTCCTCCACCCTGACCTCGACTGAGACCGTGACCTCCACCCTGACCTCGACCCTGACCTTGACCCTGACCCTGACCTCCACCCTGACCTTGACCCTGACCCTGACCTCGGCCCTGACCTTGACCCTGACCCTGACCTCCACCCTGACCTTGACTCTGACCCTGACCTCCACCCTGACCTCCACCCTGACCTTGACCCTGACCTTGACCTCCACCCTGACCTTGACACTGACCCTGACCTCCACCCTGACCTTGACCGTGACCCTGCCCTCCACCCTGACCTTGACCCTGACCTTCACCCTGACCTTGACCTTGACCCTGACTTCCACCCTGACCTTGACCCTGACCCTGACCTCCACCCTGACCTTTACCCTGACCTTGATCACCACCCTGATCTCCACCCTGACCTTGACACTGACCACGACCTCCACCCTGACCTTGACCCTGACCCCGAGCTTACCCTGACCTCTACTCCGACCTTGACTGTGACCGTCACCTCGACCCTGACCTTGACCCTGACCCTGACCTCCACCCTGACGTTGACTGTGACCCTGACCTCTACACTGACCTTCACCCTGACCCCGACCTTCACCCTGACCTTGACCGTGACCCTGACCTCCACCTTGGCCTTGACTGTGACCCTGACCTTCACCCTTACCTTGACCCTGACCCTGACCTCCACCCTGACCTCCAGCCTGACCTCGACCCTGACCCTGACCTTGACCCTGACACTGACCTCAACCCTGACCTCCACCCTGACCTTGACCCTGACCCTGACCTCCACCCTGAGCTTGACCCTGACCCTGACCTCCACCCTGACCTTGACCCTGACCCTGACCTTCACTTTGACCTTGACTCTGACCCTGACCTCCACCCTGACCTTGTCCCTGACCTTGACCCTGACCCTGACCTCGGCCCTGACCTTGACCCTGACCCTATCCTCCACCCTGACCTCGACTGAGACCGTGACCTCCACCCTGACCTCGACCCTGACCTTGACCCTGACCCTGACCTCCACCTTGACCTTGACCCTGACCCTGACATCGGCCCTGACCTTGACCCTGACCCTGACCTCCACCCTGACCTTGACTGTGACCCTGACCTCCACCCTGACCTCCACCCTGACCTTGACCCTGACCCTGACCTCCACCCTGACCTTGACCCTGACCCTGACCTCCACCCTGACCTTGACCCTGACCCTGACCTCCACCCTGACATTGACCCTGACCCTGACCTCCACCCTGACCTTGACCCCGACCCTGACCTCAACTTTGACCTTGACCATGACCCCGACCTCCACCCTGACCTTGACCCTGACCCTGACCGTCACCCTGACCTTGACCTTGACCCTGACTTCCACCCTGACCTTGACCCTGACCCTGACCTCCACCCTGACCTTTACCCTGACCTTGACCACCACCCTGACCTTGACCCTGACCCTGACCTCCACCCTGACCTTGACTATGAACACGACCTCCACCCTGACCTTGACCCTGACCCCGAGCTTACCCTAACCTCCACTCCGACCTTGACTGTGACCGTCACCTCGACCCTGAGCTTGACCCTGACCCTGACCTCCACCCTGACCTTGACTGTGACCCTGACCTCTACACTGACCTTGACCTTGACCCCGACCTTCACCCTGACCTTGACCGTGACCCTGACCTCCACCTTGGCCTTGACTGTGACCCTGACCTACACCCTTACCTTGACCCTGACCCTTACCTCCACCCTGACCTCCACCCTGACCTCGACCCTGACCCTGACCTTGACCCTGACACTGACCTCAACCCTGACCTCCACCCTGACCTTGACCCTGACCCTGACCTCCACCCTGACCTTGACCCTGACCCTGACCTCCACCCTGACCTTGACCCTGACCCTGACCTCCACTTTGACCTTGACTCTGACCCTGACCTCCACCCTGACCCTGACCTCCACCCTGACCCTGACCTCCACCCTGACCATGACCCTGACCCTGACCTCAACCCTGACCTTCACCCTGACCTTGACCCTGACCCTGACCTCCACCCTGACCTTGAGCCTGACCCTGACCTCGGCCCTGACCTTGACCCTGACCCTGACCTCCACCCTGACCTCGACTGTGACCCTGACCTCCACCCTGACATTGACCCTGACCCCAACCTCCACCCTGACCTCCACCCTGACCTTGACCCTGACCCTGACCTCCACCCTGACCTCCACCCTGACCTCGACCTTGACCCTGACCTCCACCCTGACCTTGACCCTGACCTTGACCTCCACCCTGACCTTGACCCTGATTCTGACCTCCACCCTGACCTTGACTCTGACCCTGACCCCCACCCTGACCTTGACCCTGACCCTGTTCTCCACTTTGACCTTGACCCTGACCCTGACCTCCACCCTGACCATGACCCTGACCCTGACCTCCACCCTGACCTTGACTGTGACCCTGACCTCCACCCCGATCTTGACCCTGACCCTGACCTCCACCCTGACCTTGACCCTGACCCTGACCTCCACCCTGACCTCCACCCTGACCTTGACCTTGACCCTGAACTCCACCCTGACCTTGACTCTGACCCTGACCTCCACCCTGAGCTTGACCCTGATTCTGACCTCTACCCCGACCTCCACCCTGACCTTGACCCCCACCCTGATCTTGACCCTGACTCTGACCTCCACTTTGACCTTGACCCTGACCCTGACCTCCACCCTGACATTGACCCTGACCCTGACCTCCACCCTGACCTTGACCCTGACCCTGACCTCCACCCGGACCTTGACCCCGACCCTGACCTCAACTTTGACCTTGACCCTGACCCCGACCTCGACCCTGACCTTGACTCTCACCCTGACCTCCACCCTGACCTTTACCCTGACCTTGACCACCACCCTGACCTTGACCCTGACCCTGACCTCCACCCTGACCTTAACACTGACCACGAGCTCCACCCTGACCTTGACCCTGACCCCGAGCTTACCCTGACCTCCACTCTGACCTTGATTGTGACCGTCACCTCGACCCTGACCTTGACCCTGACCCTGACCTCCACCCTGACCTCGACTGTGACCCCGACCTCTACCCTGACCCTGACCCTGACCCCGACCTCCACCCTGACCTTGACTGTGACCCTGACCTTCACCCTGACCTTGACCCTGACCCCGACCTCCACCCTGACCTCCACCCTGACCTTGACCCCCACCCTGACCTTGACCTTGACCCTGACTTCCACCCTGACCTTGACCCTGACCCTGACCTCCACCCTGACCTTTACCCTGACCTTGACCACCACCCTGACCTTGACCCTGACCCTGACCTCCACCCTGACCATGACCCTGACCCCGACCTCCACCCTGACCTTGACCCTGACCCTGACCTCCACCTTGACCTTGACCCTGACCCTGACCTCCACCCTGACATTGATCCTGACCTGATCTCCACCCTGACCTTGACCCTGACCCTGTCCTCCACCCTGACCTTGACCCCGACCCTGACCTTAACTTTGACCTTGACCCTGACCCCGACCTCCACCCTGACCTTGACCCTGACCCTGACCTTCACCCTGACCTTGACCTTGACCCTGACTTCCACCCTGACCTTGACCCTGACCCTGACCTCCACCCTGACCTTTACCCTGACCTTGACCACCACCCTGATCTCCACCCTGACCTTGACACTGACCACGACCTCCACCCTGACCTTGACCCTGACCCCGAGCTTACCCTGACCTGTACTCCGACCTTGACTGTGACCGTCACCTCGACCCTGACCTTGACCCTGACCCTGACCTCCACCCTGACGTTGACTGTGACCCTGACCTCTACACTGACCTTCACCCTGACCCCGACCTTCACCCTGACCTTGACCGTGACCCTGACCTCCACCTTGGCCTTGACTGTGACCCTGACCTTCACCCTTACCTTGACCCTGACCCTGACCTCCACCCTGACCTCCAGCCTGACCTCGACCCTGACCCTGACCTTGACCCTGACACTGACCTCAACCCTGACCTCCACCCTGACCTTGACCCTGACCCTGACCTCCACCCTGAGCTTGACCCTGACCCTGACCTCCACCCTGACCTTGACCCTGACCCTGACCTTCACTTTGACCTTGACTCTGACCCTGACCTCCACCCTGACCCTGACCTCCACCCTGACCATGACCCTGACCCTGACCTCAACCCTGACCTCCACCCTGACCTTGACCCTGACCCTGACCTCCACCCTGACCTTGAGCCTGACCCTGACCTCGGCCCTGACCTTGACCCTGACCCTGACCTCCACTCTGACCTTGACTGTGACCCTGACCTCCACCCTGACCTTGTCCCTGACCTTGACCCTGACCCTGACTTCGACCCTGACCTTGACCCTGACCTTGACCCTAACCCTGACCTCGGCCCTGACCTTGACCCTGACGCTGACCTCCACCCTGACCTCCACCCTGACCTTGACCCTGACCTTGACCTCCACCCTGACCTTGACACTGACCCTGACCTCCACCCTGACCTTGACCCCCACCCTGATCTTGACCCTGACCCTGACCTCCACTTTGACATCGACCCTGATCCTGACCTCTACCCTGACCCCCACCCTGACCTTGACCGCGTTCCTGACCTCCACCCTGACCTTGTCCCTGACCCTGACCTCCACCCTGACCTTGACCCTGACCCTGACCTCCACCCTGACCTTGACCCTGACCCTGTTCTCCACTTTGACCTTGACCCTGACCCTGACCTCCACCCTGACCATGACCCTGACCCTGACCTCCACCCTGACCTTGACTGTGACCCTGACCTCCACCCTGACCTTGACTGTGACCCGGACCTCCACCCTGACCTTGTCCCTGACCTTGACCCTGACCCTGACCTCGGCCCTGACCTTGACCCTGACCCTGACCTCCACCCTGACCTTGACTGAGACCGTGACCTCAACCATGACCTCGACCCTGACCTTGACCCTGACCCTGACCTCCACCCTGACCTTGACCCTAACCCTGACCTCGGCCCTGACCTTGACCCTGACGCTGACCTCCACCCTGACCTCCACCCTGACCTCCACCCCGACCTTGACACTGACCCTGACCTCCACCCTGACCTTGACCGTGACCCTGACCTCCACCCTGAACTTGACCCTGACCCTGACCTCCACCCTGACCTTTACCCTGACCTTGACCACCACCCTGACCTTGACCCTGACCCTGACCTCCACCTTGACCTTGACTGTGACCCTGACCTCTACACTGACCTTGACCTTGACCCCGACCTTCACCCTGACCTTGACCGTGACCCTGACCTCCACCTTTGCCTTGACTGTGACCCTGACCTTCACCCTTACCTTGACCCTGACCCTTACCTCCACCCTGACCTCCACCCTGACCTCGACCCTGACCCTGACCTTGACCCTGACACTGACCTCAACCCTGACCTCCACCCTGACCTTGACCCTGACCCTGACCTCCACCCTGACCTTGACCCTGACCCTGACCTCCACCCTGACCTTGACCCTGACCCTGACCTCCACTTTGACCTTGACTCTGACCCTGACCTCCACCCTGACCCTGACCTCCACCCTGACCATGACCCTGACCCTGACCTCAACCCTGACCTTCACCCTGACCTTGACCCTGACCCTGACCTCCACCCTGACCTTGAGCCTGACCCTGACCTCGGCCCTGACCTTGACCCTGACCCTGATCTCCACCCTGACCTTGACTGTGACCCTGACCTCCACACTGACATTGACCCTGAACCCGACCTCCACCCTGACCTCCACCCTGACCTTGACCCTGACCCTGACCTCCACTCTGACCTTGACTGTGACCCTGACCTCCACCCTGACCTTGTCCCTGACCTTGACCCTGACCCTGACCTCGGCCCTGACCTTGACCCTGACCCTATCCTCCACCCTGACCTCGACTGAGACCGTGACCTCCACCCTGACCTCGACCCTGACCTTGACCCTGACCCTGACCTCCACCTTGACCTTGACCCTGACCCTGACCTCGGCCCTGACCTTGACCCTGACCCTGACCTCCACCCTGACCTTGACTGTGACCCTGACCTCCACCCTGACCTCCACCCTGACCTTGACCCTGACCCTGACCTCCACCCTGACCTTGACCCTGACCCTGACCTCCACCCTGACCTTGACCCTGACCCTGACCTCCACCCTGACATTGACCCTGACCCTGACCTCCACCCTGACCTTGACCCCGACCCTGACCTCAACTTTGACCTTGACCATGACCCCGACCTCCACCCTGACCTTGACCCTGACCCTGACCGTCACCCTGACCTTGACCTTGACCCTGACTTCCACCCTGACCTTGACCCTGACCCTGACCTCCACCCTGACCTTTACCCTGACCTTGACCACCACCCTGACCTTGACCCTGACCCTGACCTCCACCCTGACCTTGACTCTGAACACGACCTCCACCCTGACCTTGACCCTGACCCCGAGCTTACCCTAACCTCCACTCCGACCTTGACTGTGACCGTCACCTCGACCCTGAGCTTGACCCTGACCCTGACCTCCACCCTGACCTTGACTGTGACCCTGACCTCTACACTGACCTTGACCTTGACCCCGACCTTCACCCTGACCTTGACCGTGACCCTGACCTCCACCTTGGCCTTGACTGTGACCCTGACCTTCACCCTTACCTTGACCCTGACCCTTACCTCCACCCTGACCTCCACCCTGACCTCGACCCTGACCCTGACCTTGACCCTGACACTGACCTCAACCCTGACCTCCACCCTGACCTTGACCCTGACCCTGACCTCCACCCTGACCTTGACCCTGACCCTGACCTCCACCCTGACCTTGACCCTGACCCTGACCTCCACTTTGACCTTGACTCTGACCCTGACCTCCACCCTGACCCTGACCTCCACCCTGACCCTGACCTCCACCCTGACCATGACCCTGACCCTGACCTCAACCCTGACCTTCACCCTGACCTTGACCCTGACCCTGACCTCCACCCTGACCTTGAGCCTGACCCTGACCTCGGCCCTGACCTTGACCCTGACCCTGACCTCCACCCTGACCTCGACTGTGACCCTGACCTCCACCCTGACATTGACCCTGACCCCAACCTCCACCCTGACCTCCACCCTGACCTTGACCCTGACCCTGACCTCCACTCTGACCTTGACTGTGACCCTGACCTCCACCCTGACCTTGTCCCTGACCTTGACCCTGACCCTGACCTCGGCCCTGACCTTGATCCTGACCCTGTCCTCCACCCTGACCTCGACTGAGACCGTGACCTCCACCCTGACCTCGACCCTGACCTTGACCCTGACCCTGACCTCCACCCTGACCTTGACCCTGACCCTGACCTCGGCCCTGACCTTGACCCTGACCCTGACCTTCACCCTGACCTTGACTCTGACCCTGACCTCCACCCTGACCTCCACCCTGACCTTGACCCTGACCTTGACCTCCACCCTGACCTTGACACTGACCCTGACCTCCACCCTGACCTTGACCGTGACCCTGCCCTCCACCCTGACCTTGACCCTGACCTTCACCCTGACCTTGACCTTGACCCTGACTTCCACCCTGACCTTGACCCTGACCCTGACCTCCACCCTGACCTTTACCCTGACCTTGACCACCACCCTGATCTCCACCCTGACCTTGACACTGACCACGACCTCCACCCTGACCTTGACCCGACCCCGAGCTTACCCTGACCTCTACTCCGTCCTTGACTGTGACCGTCACCTCGACCCTGACCTTGACCCTGACCCTGACCTCCACCCTGACGTTGACTGTGACCCTGACCTCTACACTGACCTTCACCCTGACCCCGACCTTCACCCTGACCTTGACCGTGACCCTGACCTCCACCTTGGCCTTGACTGTGACCCTGACCTTCACCCTTACCTTGACCCTGACCCTGACCTCCACCCTGACCTCCAGCCTGACCTCGACCCTGACCCTGACCTTGACCCTGACACTGACCTCAACCCTGACCTCCACCCTGACCTTGACCCTGACCCTGACCTCCACCCTGAGCTTGACCCTGACCCTGACCTCCACCCTGACCTTGACCCTGACCCTGACCTTCACTTTGACCTTGACTCTGACCCTGACCTCCACCCTGACCCTGACCTCCACCCTGACCATGACCCTGACCCTGACCTCAACCCTGACCTCCACCCTGACCTTGACCCTGACCCTGACCTCCACCCTGACCTTGAGCCTGACCCTGACCTCGGCCCTGACCTTGACCCTGACCCTGACCTCCACCCTGACCTTGACTGTGACCCTGACCTCCACCCTGACATTGACCCTGAACCCGACCTCCACCCTGACCTCCACCCTGACCTTGTCCCTGACCTTGACCCTGACCCTGACCTCGGCCCTGACCTTGACCCCGACCCTGACCTCCACCCTGACCTTGACTGAGACCGTGACCTCCACCCTGACCTCGACCCTGACCTTGACCCTGACCCTGACCTCCACCCTGACCTTGACCCTGACCCCGACCTCGACCCTGACCTTGACCCTGACCCTGACCTCCACCCTGACCATGACTCTGACCCTGACCTCCACCATGACCTCCACCCTGACCTTGACCCTGACCTTGACCTCCACCCTGACCTTGACACTGACCCTGACCTCCACCCTGACCTTGACCGTGACCCTGACCTCCACCCTGACCTTGACCCTGACCTTGACCATCACCTAGACCTTGACCCTGACCCTGACCTCTACTTTGACCTTGACCCTGACCCTGACCTCCACCCTGACGTTGACCCTGACCCTGACCTCCACCCTGACCTCCACCCTGACCTCGACCTTGACCCTGACCTCCACCCTGACCTTGACCCTGACCTTGACCTCCACCCTGACCTTGACCCTGATTCTGACCTCCACCCTGACCTTGACCCTGACCCTGACCCCCACCCTGACCTTGACCCTGACCCTGTTCTCCACTTTGACCTTGACCCTGACCCTGACCTCCACCCTGACCATGACCCTGACCCTGACCTCCACCCTGACCTTGACTGTGACCCTGACCTCCACCCCGATCTTGACCCTGACCCTGACCCCCACCCTGACCTCCACCCTGACCTTGACCCTGACCCTGACCTCCACCCTGACCTTGACCCTGACCCTGACCTCCACTCTGACCTCGACCCTGACCCTGACCTCCACCCTTACCTTTACCCTGACCTTGACCACCACCCTGACCTTGACCCTGACCCTGACCTCCACCCTGACCTTGACCCTGACCCTGACCTTCACCCTGACCTTGACCCTGACCCTGACCTCCACCCTGACCTTGACCCTGACCCTGACCTCTACCCTGACATTGACCCTGACCCTGACCTCCACCCTGACCTTGACCCCGACCCCGACCTCTACCCTGACCTTGACCCCGACCCTGACCTTCACCCTGACCTCCACTCTGACCTTGACCCTGACCCTGACCTCCACCCTGACCTTGACCCTGACCCTGACCTTGGTCCTGACCTTGACCCTGACCCTGACCTCCACCCTGACCTCCACCCTGACCTTGACCCTGACCCTGACCTTGACCGTGACCCCGACCTCCGCCCTGACCTTGACCCTGTTCTTGACTACCACTCTGACCTTGACCCGGACCCTGACCTTCACTTTGACCTTGACCCTGACCCTGACCTCTACCCCGATCTTGACCCTGACCCTGACCCCGACCCTGACCTCCACCCTGAACTTGACCCTGACCCTGACCTCCACCCTGACCTTGACCCTGACCCTGACCTCCACCCTGACCTTGACCCTGACCCTGACCTCCTCCCTGACCTTGACCCTGACCCTGTTCTCCACTTTGACCTTGACCCTGACCCTGACCTCCACCCTGACCATGACCCTGACACTGACCTCCACCCTGACCTTGACTGTGACCCTGACCTCCACCATGACCTTGACTGTGACCCTGACCTCCACCCTGACCTTGTCCCTGACCTTGACCCTGACCCTGACCTCGGCCCTGACCTTGACCCTGACCCTGACCTCCACCCTGACCTTGACTGAGACCGTGACCTCAACCCTGACCTCGACCCTGACCTTGACCCTGACCCTGACCTCCACCCTGACCTTGACCCTAACCCTGACCTCGTCCCTGACCTTGACCCTGACGCTGACCTCCACCCTGACTTCCACCCTGACCTTGACCCTGACCTTGACCTCCACCCTGACCTTGACCCTGACCCTGACCTCCACCCTGACCTTGACCCTGACCTCCACCCTGACCTTGACCCTGACCCTGACCTCCACCCTGACATTGACCCTGACCCTGACCTCCACCTTGACCTTGACCCTGACCCTGACCTCCACCCTGACCTAGACCCCGACCCTGACCTCAACTTTGACCTTGACCCTGACCCCGACCTCCACCCTGACCTTGACCCTGACCCTGACCTCCACCCTGACCTTGACCTTGACCCTGACTTCCACCCTGACCTTGACCCTGACCCTGACCTCCACCCTGACCTTTACCCTGACCTTGACCACCACCCTGACCTTGACCCTGACCCTGACCTCCACCCTGACCTTGACACTGACCACGACCTCCACCCTGACCTCGACGCTGACCCCGAGCTTGCCCTGACCTCCACCCTGACCTTGACCTCGTTCCTGACCTCCACCCTGACCTTGACCCTCACCCTGACCTTCACCCTGACCTCCACCCTGACCTTGACCTTGACCCTGACCTCGACCCTGACCTTGACCCTGACCCTGACCTCCACCCCGACCTTGACCCTGACCTTCACCAACACCCTGACCTTGACCCTGACCCTGACCTCCACCCTGACCTTGACCCTAACCCTGACCTCGGCCCTGACCTTGACCCTGACGCTGACCTCCACCCTGACCTTGACCCAGACCTTGACCTCCACCCCGACCTTGACACTGATCCTGACCTCCACCCTGACCTTGACCCCCACCCTGACTTTGACCTTGACCCTGACTTCCACCCTGACCTTGACCCTGACCCTGACCTCCACCCTGACCTTTACCCTGACCTTGACCACCACCCTGACCTTGACCCTGACCCTGACCTCCACCCTGACCTTGACCCTGACCCCGACCTCCACCCTGACCTTGACCCTGACCCTGACCTCCACCCTGACCTTGACCCTGACCCTGACCTCCACCCTGACATTGACCCTGACCCTGATCTCCACCCTGACCTTGACCCTGACCCTGTCCTCCACCCTGACCTTGACCCCGACCCTGACCTCAACTTTGACCTTGACCCTGACCCCGACCTCCACCCTGACCTTGACCCTGACCCTGACCTTCACCCTGACCTTGACCTTGACCCTGACTTCCACCCTGACCTTAACCCTGACCCTGACCTCCACCCTGACCTTTACCCTGACCTTGACCACCACCCTGACCTCCACCCTGACCTTGACACTGACCACGACCTCCACCCTGACCTTGACCCTGACCCCGAGCTTACCCTGACCTCTACTCCGACCTTGACTGTGACCGTCACCTCGACCCTGACCTTGACCCTGACCCTGACCTCCACCCTGACCTTGACTGTGACCCTGACCTCTACACTGACCTTCACCCTGACCCCGACCTTCACCCTAAACTTGACCGTGACCCTGACCTCCACCTTGGCCTTGACTGTGACCCTGACCTTCACCCTTACCTTGACCCTGACCCTGACCTCCACCCTGACCTCCACCCTGACCTCGACCCTGACCCTGACCTTGACCCTGACACTGACCTCAACCCTGACCTCCACCCTGACCTTGACCCTGACCCTGACCTCCACTTTGACCTTGACTCTGACCCTGACCTCCACCCTGACCCTGACCTCCACCCTGACCATGACCCTGACCCTGACCTCAACCCTGACCTCCACCCTGACCTTGACCCTGACCTTGACCTCCACCCTGACCTTGACACTGACCCTGACCTCCACCCTGACCTTGACCGTGACCCTGACCTCCACCCTGACCTTGACCCTGACCTTGACCTCCACCCTGACCTTGACCCTGATTCTGACCTCCACCCTGACCTTGACCCTGACCCTGACCCCCACCCTGACCTTGACCCTGACCCTGTTCTCCACTTTGACCTTGACCCTGACCCTGACCTCCACCCTGACCATGACCCTGACCCTGACCTCCACCCTGACCTTGACTGTGACCCTGACCTCTACCCCGATCTTGACCCTGACCCTGACCCCCACCCTGACCTCTACCCTGACCTTGACCCTGACCCTGACCTCCACCCTGACCTTGACCCTGACCCTGACCTCCACTCTGACCTCGACCCTGACCCTGACCTCCACCCTTACCTTTACCCTGACCTTGACCACCACCCTGACCTTGACCCTGACCCTGACCTCCACCCTGACCTTAACACTGACCACGACCTCCACCCTGACCTTGACCCTGACCCCGAGCTTACCCTGACCTCCACTCTGACCTTGACTGTGACCGTCACCTCGACCCTGACCTTGACCCTGACCCTGACCTCCACCCTGACCTTGACTGTGACCCTGACCTGTACCCTGACCTTGACCCCGACCTTGACCACCACCCTGACCTTGAATCTGACTCTGACCTTGTCCCTGACCTTGACCCTGACCCTGACCTCCAGCCTGACCTTGACCCTGACCCTGACCTTCACCCTGACCTCCACCCTGACCTTGACCCTGACCCTGACCTCTACCCTGACATTGACCCTGACCCTGACCTCCACCCTGACCTTGACCCCGACCCCGACCTCTACCCTGACCTTGACCCCGACCCTGACCTTCACCCTGACCTCCACTCTGAAATTGACCCTGACCCTGACCTCCACCCTGACCTTGACCCTGACCCTGACCTTGGTCCTGACCTTGACCCTGACCCTGACCTCTACCCTGACCTCCACCCTGACCTTGACCCTGACCCTGACCTTGACCGTGACCCCGACCTCCGCCCTGACCTTGACCCTGTCCTTGACTACCACTCTGACCTTGACCCGGACCCTGACCTCCACTTTGACCTTGACCCTGACCCTGACCTCTACCCCGATCTTGACCCTGACCCTGACCCCGACCCTGACCTCCACCCTGAACTTGACCCTGACCCTGACCTCCACCCTGACCTTGACCCTGACCCTGACCTCCACCCTGACCTTGACCCTGACCCTGACCTCCTCCCTGACCTTGACCCTGACCCTGTTCTCCACTTTGACCTTGACCCTGACCCTGACCTTCAGCCTGACCATGACCCTGACACTGACCTTCACCCTGACCTTGACTGTGACCCTGACCTCCAACATGACCTTGACTGTGACCCTGACCTCCACCCTGACCTTGTCCCTGACCTTGACCCTGACCCTGACCTCGGCCCTGACCTTGACCCTGACCCTGACCTCCACCCTGACCTTGACTGAGACCGTGACCTCAACCCTGACCTCGACCCTGACCTTGACCCTGACCCTGACCTCCACCCTGACCTTGACCCTAACCCTGACCTCGTCCCTGACCTTGACCCTGACGCTGACCTCCACCCTGACTTCCACCCTGACCTTGACCCTGACCTTGACCTCCACCCTGACCTTGACCCTGACCCTGACCTCCACCCTGACCTTGACCCTGACCCTGACCTCCACCCTGACCTTGACCCTGACCCTGACCTCCACCCTGACATTGACCCTGACCCTGACCTCCACCCTGACCTTGACCCTGACCCTGACCTCCACCCTGACCTAGACCCCTACCCTGACCTCAACTTTGACCTTGACCTTGACCCCGACCTCCACCCTGACCTTGACCCTGACCCTGACCTCCACCCTGACCTTGACCTTGACCCTGACTTCCACCCTGACCTTGACCCTGACCCTGACCTCCACCCTGACCTTTACCCTGACCTTGACCACCACCCTGACCTTGACCCTGACCCTGACCTCCACCCTGACCTTGACACTGACCACGACCTCCACCCTGACCTCGACGCTGACCCTGAGCTTGCCCTGACCTCCACCCTGACCTTGACCTCGTTCCTGACCTCCACCCTGACCTTGACCCTCACCCTGACCTTCACCCTGACCTCCACCCTGACCTTGACCTTGACCCTGACCTCGACCCTGACCTTGACCCTGACCCTGACCTCCACCCCGACCTTGACCCTGACCTTCACCAACACCCTGACCTTGACCCTGACCCTGACCTCCACCCTGACCTTGACTGTGACCCTGACCTCTACACTGACCTTCACCCTGACCCCGACCTTCACCCTAAACTTGACCGTGACCCTGACCTCCACCTTGGCCTTGACTGTGACCCTGACCTTCACCCTTACCTTGACCCTGACCCTGACCTCCACCCTGACCTCCACCCTGACCTCGACCCTGACCCTGACCTTGACCCTGACACTGACCTCAACCCTGACCTCCACCCTGACCTTGACCCTGACCCTGACCTCCACCCTGAGCTTGACCCTGACCCTGACCTCCACCCTGACCTTGACCCTGACCCTGACCTCCACTTTGACCTTGACTCTGACCCTGACCTCCACCCTGACCCTGACCTCCACCCTGACCATGACCCTGACCCTGACCTCAACCCTGACCTCCACCCTGACCTTGACCCTGACCCTGACCTCCACCCTGACCTTGAGCCTGACCCTGACCTCGGCCCTGACCTTGACCCTGACCCTGACCTCCACTCTGACCTTGACTGTGACCCTGACCTCCACCCTGACCTTGTCCCTGACCTTGACCCTGACCCTGACCTCGGCCCTGACCTTGACCCTGACCCTGACCTCAACCCTGACCTTGACTGAGACCGTGACCTCCACCCTGACCTCGACCCTGACCTTGACCCTGACCCTGACCTCCACCCTGACCTTGACCCTGACCCCGACCTCGACCCTGACCTTGACCCTGACCCTGACCTCCACCCTGACCATGACTCTGACCCTGACCTCCACCCTGACCTCCACCCTGACCTTGACCCTGACCTTGACCTCCACCCTGACCTTGACACTGACCCTGACCTCCACCCTGACCTTGACCGTGACCCTGACCTCCACCCTGACCTTGACCCTGACCTTGACCTCCACCCTGACCTTGACCCTGATTCTGACCTCCACCCTGACCTTGACCCTGACCCTCACCCCCACCCTGACCTTGACCCTGACCCTGTTCTCCACTTTGACCTTGACCCTGACCCTGACCTCCACCCTGACCATGACCCTGACCCTGACCTCCACCCTGACCTTGACTGTGACCCTGACCTCTACCCCGATCTTGACCCTGACCCTGACCCCCACCCTGACCTCCACCCTGACCTTGAGCCTGACCCTGACCTCCACCCTGACCTTGACCCTGACCCTGACCTCCACTCTGACCTCGACCCTGACCCTGACCTCCACCCTTACCTTTACCCTGACCTTGACCACCACCCTGACCTTGACCCTGACCCTGACCTCCACCCTGACCTTAACACTGACCACGACCTCCACCCTGACCTTGACCCTGACCCCGAGCTTACCCTGACCTCCACTCTGACCTTGACTGTGACCGTCACCTCGACCCTGACCTTGACCCTGACCCTGACCTCCACCCTGACCTTGACTGTGACCCTGACCTCTACCCTGACCTTGACCCTGACCTTGACCACCACCCTGACCTTGAATCTGACTCTGACCTTGTCCCTGACCTTGACCCTGACCCTGACCTCCAGCCTGACCTTGACCCTGACCCTGACCTTCACCCTGACCTTGACCCTGACCCTGACCTCCACCCTGACCTTGACCCTGACCCTGACCTCTACCCTGACATTGACCCTGACCCTGACCTCCACCCTGACCTTGACTTCGACCCCGACCTCTACCCTGACCTTGACCCCGACCCTGACCTTCACCCTGACCTCCACTCTGAAATTGACCCTGACCCTGACCTCCACCCTGACCTTGACCCTGACCCTGACCTTGGTCCTGACCTTGACCCTGACCCTGACCTCTACCCTGACCTCCACCCTGAACTTGACCCTGACCCTGACCTCCACCCTGACCTTGACCCTGACCCTGACCTCCACCCTGACCTTGACCCTGACCCTGACCTCCACCCTGACATTGACCCTGACCCTGATCTCCACCCTGACCTTGACCCTGACCCTGTCCTCCACCCTGACCTTGACCCCGACCCTGACCTCAACTTTGACCTTGACCCTGAACCCAACCTCCACCCTGACCTTGACCCTGACCCTGACCATCACCCTGACCTTGACCTTGACCCTGACTTCCACCCTGACCTTGACCCTGACCCTGACCTCCACCCTGACCTTTACTCTGACCTTGACCACCACCCTGACCTCCACCCTGACCTTGACACTGACCACGACCTCCACCCTGACCTTGACCCTGACCCCGAGCTTACCCTGACCTCTACTCCGACCTCGACTGTGACCGTCACCTCGACCCTGACCTTGACCCTGACCCTGACCTCCACCCTGACCTTGACTGTGACCCTGACCTCTACACTGACCTTCACCCTGACCCCGACCTTCACCCTGACCTTGACCGTGACCCTGACCTCCACCTTGGCCTTGACTGTGACCCTGACCTTCACCCTTACCTTGACCCTGACCCTGACCTCCACCCTGACCTCCACCCTGACCTCGACCCTGACCCTGACCTGGACCCTGACACTGACCTCAACCCTGACCTCCACCCTGACCTTGACCCTGACCCTGACCTCCACCCTGAGCTTGACCCTGACCCTGACCTCCACCCTGACCTTGACCCTGACCCTGACCTCCACTTTGACCTTGACTCTGACCCTGACCTCCACCCTGACCCTGACCTCCACCCTGACCATGACCCTGACCCTGACCTCAACCCTGACCTCCACCCTGACCTTGACCCTGACCCTGACCTCCACCCTGACCTTGAGCCTGACCCTGACCTCGGCCCTGACCTTGACCCTGACCCTGACCTCCACCCTGACCTTGACTGTGACCCTGACCTCCACCCTGACATTGACCCTGAACCCGACCTCCACCCTGACCTCCACCCTGACCTTGACCCTGACCCTGACCTCCACTCTGACCTTGACTGTGACCCTGACCTCCACCCTGACCTTGTCCCTGACCTTGACCCTGACCCTGACCTCGGCCCTGACCTTGACCCTGACCCTGACCTCCACCCTGACCTTGACTGAGACCGTGACCTCCACCCTGACCTCGACCCTGACCTTGACCCTGACCCTGACCTCCACCCTAAGCTTGACCCTGACCCCGACCTCGACCCTGACCTTGACCCTGACCCTGACCTCCACCCTGACCATGACTCTGACCCTGACCTCCACCCTGACCTCCACCCTGACCTTGACCCTGACCTTGATCTCCACCCTGACCTTGACACTGACCCTGACCTCCACCCTGACCTTGACCGTGACCCTGACCTCCACCCTGACCTTGACCCTGACCTTGACCATCACCTAGACCTTGACCCTGACCCTGACCTCTACTTTGACCTTGACCCTGACCCTGACCTCCACCCTGACCTTGACCCTGACCCTGACCTCCACCTTGACCTCCACCCTGACCTTAACCTTGACCCTGACCTCCACCCTGACCTTGACCCTGACCTTGACCTCCACCCTGACCTTGACCCTGATTCCGACCTCCACCCTGACCTTGACCCTGACCCTGACCTCCACCCTGACCTTGACCCTGACCCTGTTCTCCACTTTGACTTTGACCCTGACCCTGACCTCCACTCTGACCATGACCCTGACCTTGACCTCCACCCTGACCTTGACTGTGACCCTGACCTCTACCCCGATCTTGACCCTGACCCTGACCCCCACCCTGACCTCCACCCTGACCTTGACCCTGACCCTGACCTCCACCCTGACCTTGACCCTGACCCTGACCTCCACTCTGACCTCGACCCTGACCCTGACCTCCACCCTTACCTTTACCCTGACCTTGACCACCACCCTGACCTTGACCCTGACCCTGACCTCCACCCTGACCTTAACACTGACCACGACCTCCACCCTGACCTTGACCCTGACCCCGAGCTTACCCTGACCTCCACTCTGACCTTGACTGTGACCGTCACCTCGACCCTGACCTTGACCCTGACCCTGACCTCCACCCTGACCTTGACCCCGACCCCGACCTCCACCCTGACCTTGACCCCGACCCTGACCTTCACCCTGACCTCCACTCTGACCTTGACCCTGACCCTGACCTCCACCCTGACCTTGACCCTGACCCTGACCTTGGTCCTGACCTTGACCCTGACCCTGACCTCCACCCTGACCTCCACCCTGACCTTGACCCTGACCCTGACTTTGACCGTGACCCCAACCTCCGCCCTGACCTTGACCCTGTCCTTGACTACCACTCTGACCTTGACCTGGACCCTGACCTCCACTTTGACCTTGACCCTGACCCTGACCTCTACCCCGATCTTGACCCTGACCCTGACCCCGACCCTGACCTCCACCCTGAACTTGACCCTGACCCTGACCTCCACCCTGACCTTGACCCTGACCCTGACCTCCTCCCTGACCTTGACCCTGACCCTGACCTCCTCCCTGACCTTGACCCTGACCCTGTTCTCCACTTTGACCTTGACCCTGACCCTGACCTTTACCCTGACCTTGACCACCACCCTGACCTTGACCCTGACCCTGACCTCCACCCTGACCTTGACCCTGACCCCGACCTCCACCCTGACCTTGACCCTGACCCTGACCTCCACCCTGACCTTGACCCTGACCCTGACCTCCACCCTGACATTGACCCTGACCCTGATCTCCACCCTGACCTTGACCCTGACCCTGTCCTCCACCCTGACCTTGACCCCGACCCTGACCTCAACTTTGACCTTGACCCTGACCCCGACCTCCACCCTGACCTTGACCCTGACCCTGACCTTCACCCTGACCTTGACCTTGACCCTGACTTCCACCCTGACCTTAACCCTGACCCTGACCTCCACCCTGACCTTTACCCTGACCTTGACCACCACCCTGACCTCCACCCTGACCTTGACACTGACCACGACCTCCACCCTGACCTTGACCCTGACCCCGAGCTTACCCTGACCTCTACTCCGACCTTGACTGTGACCGTCACCTCGACCCTGACCTTGACCCTGACCCTGACCTCCACCCTGACCTTGACTGTGACCCTGACCTGTACCCTGACCTTGACCCCGACCTTGACCACCACCCTGACCTTGAATCTGACTCTGACCTTGTCCCTGACCTTGACCCTGACCCTGACCTCCAGCCTGACCTTGACCCTGACCCTGTTCTCCACTTTGACCTTGACCCTGACCCTGACCTTCAGCCTGACCATGACCCTGACACTGACCTTCACCCTGACCTTGACTGTGACCCTGACCTCCAACATGACCTTGACTGTGACCCTGACCTCCACCCTGACCTTGTCCCTGACCTTGACCCTGACCCTGACCTCGGCCCTGACCTTGACCCTGACCCTGACCTCCACCCTGACCTTGACTGAGACCGTGACCTCAACCCTGACCTCGACCCTGACCTTGACCCTGACCCTGACCTCCACCCTGACCTTGACCCTAACCCTGACCTCGTCCCTGACCTTGACCCTGACGCTGACCTCCACCCTGACTTCCACCCTGACCTTGACCCTGACCTTGACCTCCACCCTGACCTTGACCCTGACCCTGACCTCCACCCTGACCTTGACCCTGACCCTGACCTCCACCCTGACCTTGACCCTGACCCTGACCTCCACCCTGACATTGACCCTGACCCTGACCTCCACCCTGACCTTGACCCTGACCCTGACCTCCACCCTGACCTAGACCCCTACCCTGACCTCAACTTTGACCTTGACCTTGACCCCGACCTCCACCCTGACCTTGACCCTGACCCTGACCTCCACCCTGACCTTGACCTTGACCCTGACTTCCACCCTGACCTTGACCCTGACCCTGACCTCCACCCTGACCTTTACCCTGACCTTGACCACCACCCTGACCTTGACCCTGACCCTGACCTCCACCCTGACCTTGACACTGACCACGACCTCCACCCTGACCTCGACGCTGACCCTGAGCTTGCCCTGACCTCCACCCTGACCTTGACCTCGTTCCTGACCTCCACCCTGACCTTGACCCTCACCCTGACCTTCACCCTGACCTCCACCCTGACCTTGACCTTGACCCTGACCTCGACCCTGACCTTGACCCTGACCCTGACCTCCACCCCGACCTTGACCCTGACCTTCACCAACACCCTGACCTTGACCCTGACCCTGACCTCCACCCTGACCTTGACTGTGACCCTGACCTCTACACTGACCTTCACCCTGACCCCGACCTTCACCCTAAACTTGACCGTGACCCTGACCTCCACCTTGGCCTTGACTGTGACCCTGACCTTCACCCTTACCTTGACCCTGACCCTGACCTCCACCCTGACCTCCACCCTGACCTCGACCCTGACCCTGACCTTGACCCTGACACTGACCTCAACCCTGACCTCCACCCTGACCTTGACCCTGACCCTGACCTCCACCCTGAGCTTGACCCTGACCCTGACCTCCACCCTGACCTTGACCCTGACCCTGACCTCCACTTTGACCTTGACTCTGACCCTGACCTCCACCCTGACCCTGACCTCCACCCTGACCATGACCCTGACCCTGACCTCAACCCTGACCTCCACCCTGACCTTGACCCTGACCCTGACCTCCACCCTGACCTTGAGCCTGACCCTGACCTCGGCCCTGACCTTGACCCTGACCCTGACCTCCACTCTGACCTTGACTGTGACCCTGACCTCCACCCTGACCTTGTCCCTGACCTTGACCCTGACCCTGACCTCGGCCCTGACCTTGACCCTGACCCTGACCTCAACCCTGACCTTGACTGAGACCGTGACCTCCACCCTGACCTCGACCCTGACCTTGACCCTGACCCTGACCTCCACCCTGACCTTGACCCTGACCCCGACCTCGACCCTGACCTTGACCCTGACCCTGACCTCCACCCTGACCATGACTCTGACCCTGACCTCCACCCTGACCTCCACCCTGACCTTGACCCTGACCTTGACCTCCACCCTGACCTTGACACTGACCCTGACCTCCACCCTGACCTTGACCGTGACCCTGACCTCCACCCTGACCTTGACCCTGACCTTGACCTCCACCCTGACCTTGACCCTGATTCTGACCTCCACCCTGACCTTGACCCTGACCCTCACCCCCACCCTGACCTTGACCCTGACCCTGTTCTCCACTTTGACCTTGACCCTGACCCTGACCTCCACCCTGACCATGACCCTGACCCTGACCTCCACCCTGACCTTGACTGTGACCCTGACCTCTACCCCGATCTTGACCCTGACCCTGACCCCCACCCTGACCTCCACCCTGACCTTGAGCCTGACCCTGACCTCCACCCTGACCTTGACCCTGACCCTGACCTCCACTCTGACCTCGACCCTGACCCTGACCTCCACCCTTACCTTTACCCTGACCTTGACCACCACCCTGACCTTGACCCTGACCCTGACCTCCACCCTGACCTTAACACTGACCACGACCTCCACCCTGACCTTGACCCTGACCCCGAGCTTACCCTGACCTCCACTCTGACCTTGACTGTGACCGTCACCTCGACCCTGACCTTGACCCTGACCCTGACCTCCACCCTGACCTTGACTGTGACCCTGACCTCTACCCTGACCTTGACCCTGACCTTGACCACCACCCTGACCTTGAATCTGACTCTGACCTTGTTCCTGACCTTGACCCTGACCCTGACCTCCAGCCTGACCTTGACCCTGACCCTGACCTTCACCCTGACCTTGACCCTGACCCTGACCTCCACCCTGACCTTGACCCTGACCCTGACCTCTACCCTGACATTGACCCTGACCCTGACCTCCACCCTGACCTTGACTTCGACCCCGACCTCTACCCTGACCTTGACCCCGACCCTGACCTTCACCCTGACCTCCACTCTGAAATTGACCCTGACCCTGACCTCCACCCTGACCTTGACCCTGACCCTGACCTTGGTCCTGACCTTGACCCTGACCCTGACCTCTACCCTGACCTCCACCCTGAACTTGACCCTGACCCTGACCTCCACCCTGACCTTGACCCTGACCCTGACCTCCACCCTGACCTTGACCCTGACCCTGACCTCCACCCTGACATTGACCCTGACCCTGATCTCCACCCTGACCTTGACCCTGACCCTGTCCTCCACCCTGACCTTGACCCCGACCCTGACCTCAACTTTGACCTTGACCCTGAACCCAACCTCCACCCTGACCTTGACCCTGACCCTGACCATCACCCTGACCTTGACCTTGACCCTGACTTCCACCCTGACCTTGACCCTGACCCTGACCTCCACCCTGACCTTTACTCTGACCTTGACCACCACCCTGACCTCCACCCTGACCTTGACACTGACCACGACCTCCACCCTGACCTTGACCCTGACCCCGAGCTTACCCTGACCTCTACTCCGACCTCGACTGTGACCGTCACCTCGACCCTGACCTTGACCCTGACCCTGACCTCCACCCTGACCTTGACTGTGACCCTGACCTCTACACTGACCTTCACCCTGACCCCGACCTTCACCCTGACCTTGACCGTGACCCTGACCTCCACCTTGGCCTTGACTGTGACCCTGACCTTCACCCTTACCTTGACCCTGACCCTGACCTCCACCCTGACCTCCACCCTGACCTCGACCCTGACCCTGACCTGGACCCTGACACTGACCTCAACCCTGACCTCCACCCTGACCTTGACCCTGACCCTGACCTCCACCCTGAGCTTGACCCTGACCCTGACCTCCACCCTGACCTTGACCCTGACCCTGACCTCCACTTTGACCTTGACTCTGACCCTGACCTCCACCCTGACCCTGACCTCCACCCTGACCATGACCCTGACCCTGACCTCAACCCTGACCTCCACCCTGACCTTGACCCTGACCCTGACCTCCACCCTGACCTTGAGCCTGACCCTGACCTCGGCCCTGACCTTGACCCTGACCCTGACCTCCACCCTGACCTTGACTGTGACCCTGACCTCCACCCTGACATTGACCCTGAACCCGACCTCCACCCTGACCTCCACCCTGACCTTGACCCTGACCCTGACCTCCACTCTGACCTTGACTGTGACCCTGACCTCCACCCTGACCTTGTCCCTGACCTTGACCCTGACCCTGACCTCGGCCCTGACCTTGACCCTGACCCTGACCTCCACCCTGACCTTGACTGAGACCGTGACCTCCACCCTGACCTCGACCCTGACCTTGACCCTGACCCTGACCTCCACCCTAAGCTTGACCCTGACCCCGACCTCGACCCTGACCTTGACCCTGACCCTGACCTCCACCCTGACCATGACTCTGACCCTGACCTCCACCCTGACCTCCACCCTGACCTTGACCCTGACCTTGATCTCCACCCTGACCTTGACACTGACCCTGACCTCCACCCTGACCTTGACCGTGACCCTGACCTCCACCCTGACCTTGACCCTGACCTTGACCATCACCTAGACCTTGACCCTGACCCTGACCTCTACTTTGACCTTGACCCTGACCCTGACCTCCACCCTGACCTTGACCCTGACCCTGACCTCCACCTTGACCTCCACCCTGACCTTAACCTTGACCCTGACCTCCACCCTGACCTTGACCCTGACCTTGACCTCCACCCTGACCTTGACCCTGATTCCGACCTCCACCCTGACCTTGACCCTGACCCTGACCTCCACCCTGACCTTGACCCTGACCCTGTTCTCCACTTTGACTTTGACCCTGACCCTGACCTCCACTCTGACCATGACCCTGACCTTGACCTCCACCCTGACCTTGACTGTGACCCTGACCTCTACCCCGATCTTGACCCTGACCCTGACCCCCACCCTGACCTCCACCCTGACCTTGACCCTGACCCTGACCTCCACCCTGACCTTGACCCTGACCCTGACCTCCACTCTGACCTCGACCCTGACCCTGACCTCCACCCTTACCTTTACCCTGACCTTGACCACCACCCTGACCTTGACCCTGACCCTGACCTCCACCCTGACCTTAACACTGACCACGACCTCCACCCTGACCTTGACCCTGACCCCGAGCTTACCCTGACCTCCACTCTGACCTTGACTGTGACCGTCACCTCGACCCTGACCTTGACCCTGACCCTGACCTCCACCCTGACCTTGACCCCGACCCCGACCTCCACCCTGACCTTGACCCCGACCCTGACCTTCACCCTGACCTCCACTCTGACCTTGACCCTGACCCTGACCTCCACCCTGACCTTGACCCTGACCCTGACCTTGGTCCTGACCTTGACCCTGACCCTGACCTCCACCCTGACCTCCACCCTGACCTTGACCCTGACCCTGACTTTGACCGTGACCCCAACCTCCGCCCTGACCTTGACCCTGTCCTTGACTACCACTCTGACCTTGACCTGGACCCTGACCTCCACTTTGACCTTGACCCTGACCCTGACCTCTACCCCGATCTTGACCCTGACCCTGACCCCGACCCTGACCTCCACCCTGAACTTGACCCTGACCCTGACCTCCACCCTGACCTTGACCCTGACCCTGACCTCCTCCCTGACCTTGACCCTGACCCTGACCTCCTCCCTGACCTTGACCCTGACCCTGTTCTCCACTTTGACCTTGACCCTGACCCTGACCTCCACCCTGACCATGACCGTGACACTGACCTCCACCCTGACCTTGACTGTGACCCTGACCTCCACCATGACCTTGACTGTGACCCTGACCTCCACCCTGACCTTGTCCATGACCGTGACCCTGACCCTGACCTCGGCCCTGAGCTTGACCCTGACCCTGACCTCCACCCTGACCTTGACTGAGACCGTGACCTCAACCCTGACCTCGACCCTGACCTTGAACCTGACCCTGACCTCCACCCTGACCTTGACCCTAACCCTGACCTCGGCCCTGACCTTGACCCTGACGCTGACCTCCACCCTGACCTCCACCCTGACCTTGACCCTGACCTTGACCTCCACCCCGACCTTGACACTGATCCTGACCTCCACCCTGACCTTGACCGTGACCCTGACCTCCACCCTGAACTTGACCCTGACCCTGACCACTACTTTGACCTTGACCCTGACCCCGACCTCCACCCTGACCTTGACCCTGACCCTGATCTCCACCCTGACCTTGACCCTGACCCTGACCTCCACCCTGACCTTGACCCTGACCCTGACCTCCACCCTGACCCTGACCTCCACCCTGACCTTGACCCTGACCCTGACCTCCACCCTGACCTAGGTCCCGACCCTGACCTCAACTTTGACCTCCACCCTGACCTTGACCCTGACCCTGACCTCCACCCTGACCTTGACCTTGACCCTGACTTCCACCCTGACCTTGACCCTGACCCTGACCTCCACCCTGACCTTTACCCTGACCTTGACCACCACCCTGACCTTGACCCTGACCCTGACCTCCACCCTGACCTCGACCCTGACCTTGACCCTGACCCTGACCTCCACCCTGACCTTGACCCTGACCCTGACCTCCACCCTGACCTTGACTCTGACCCTGACCTCCACCCTGACCTCCACCCTGACCTTGACCCTGACCTTGACCTCCACCCTGACCTTGACACTGACCCTGACCTCCACCCTGACCTTGACCGTGACCCTGACCTCCACCCTGACCTTGACGCTGACCTTGACCATTACCTAGACCTTGACCCTGACCCTGACCTCTACTTTGACCTTGACCCTGACCCTGACCTCCACCCTGACCTTGACCCTGACCCTGACCTCCACCCTAACCTCCACCCTGACCTTGACCTTGACCCTGACCTCCACCCTGACCTTGACCCTGACCCTGACCTCCACCCTGAAATTGACCCTGATTCTGACCTCTACCCCGACCTCCAACCTGACCTTGACCCCCACCCTGATCTTGACCCTGACCCTGACCTCCACTTCGACCTTGACCCTGACCCTGACCTCCACCCTGACATTGACCCTGACCCTGACCTCCACCCTGACCTTGACCCTGACCCTGACCTCCACCCTGACCTTGACCCCGACCCTGACCTCAACTTTGACCTTGACCCTGACCCCGACCTCGACCCTGACCTTGACCCTGACCCTGACCTCCACCCTGACCTTTACCCTGACCTTGACCACCACCCTGACCCTGACCCTGACCCTGACCTCCACCCTGACCTTGACTGAGACCGTGACCTCCACCCTGACCTCGACCCTGACCTTGACCCTGACCCTGACCTCCACCCTGACCTTGACCCTGACCCCGACCTCGACCCTGACCTTGACCCTGACCCTGACCTCCACCCTGACCATGACTCTGACCCTGACCTCCACCCTGACCTCCACCCTGACCTTGACCCTGACCTTGACCTCCACCCTGACCTTGACACTGACCCTGACCTCCACCCTGACCCTGACCGTGACCCTGACCTCCACCCTGACCTTGACCCTGACCTTGACCATCACCTAGACCTTGACCCTGACCCTGACCTCCACTTTGACCTTGACCCTGACCCTGACCTCCACCCTGACCTTGACCCTGACCCTGACCTCCACCCTGACCTCCACCCTGACCTTGACCTTGACCCTGACCTCCACCCTGACCTTGACCCTGACCTTGACCTCCACCCTGACCTTGACCCTGATTCCGACCTCCACCCTGACCTTGACCCTGACCCTGTTCTCCACTTTGACCTTGACCCTGACCCTGACCTCCACCCTGACCATTACCCTGACCTTGACCTCCACCCTGACCTTGACTGTGACCCTGACTTCTACCCCGATCTTGACCCTGACCCTGACCCCCACCCTGACCTCCACCCTGACCTTGACCCTGACCCTGACCTCCACCCTGACCTTGACCCTGACCCTGACCTCCACTCTGACCTCGACCCTGACCCTGACCTCCACCCTTACCTTTACCCTGACCTTGACCACCACCCTGACCTTGACCCTGACCCTGACCTCCACCCTGACCTTAACACTGACCACGACCTCCACCCTGACCTTGACCCTGACCCCGAGCTTACCCTGACCTCCACTCTGACCTTGACTGTGACCGTCACCTCGACCCTGACCTTGACCCTGACCCTGACCTCCACCCTGACCTTGACTGTGACCCTGACCTCTACCCTGACCTTGACCCTGACCTTGACCACCACCCTGACCTTGAATCTGACCCTGACCTTGTCCCTGACCTTGACCCTGACCCTGACCTCAACCCTGACCTCCACCCTGACCTTGACCCTGACCCTGACCTCCACCCTGACCTTGACCCTGACCCTGACCTCCACCCTGACCTTGACCCTGACCCTGACCTCCACCCTGACCTTGACCCTGACCCTGACCTCCACTTTGACCTTGACTCTGACCCTGACCTCCACCCTGACCCTGACCTCCACCCTGACCATGAGCCTGACCCTGACCTCAACCCTGACCTTCACCCTGACCTTGACCCTGACCCTGACCTCCACCCTGACCTTGAGCCTGACCCTGACCTCGGCCCTGACCTTGACCCTGACCCTGACCTCCACCCTGACCTTGACTGTGACCCTGACCTCCACCCTGACATTGACCCTGAACCCAACCTCCACCCTGACCTCCACCCTGACCTTGACCCTGACCCTGACCTCCACTCTGACCTTGACTGTGACCCTGACCTCCACCCTGACCTTGTTCCTGACCTTGACCCTGACCCTGACCTCGGCCCTGACCTTGACCCTGACCCTGTCCTCCACCCTGACCTCGACTGAGACCGTGACCTCCACCCTGACCTCGACCCTGACCTTGACCCTGACCCTGACCTCCACCCTGACCTTGACCCTGACCCTGACCTCGGCCCTGACCTTGACCCTGACCCTGACCTCCACCCTGACCTTGACTCTGACCCTGACCTCCACCCTGACCTCCACCCTGACCTTGACCCTGACCTTGACCTCCACCCTGACCTTGACACTGACCCTGACCTCCACCCTGACCTTGACCGTGACCCTGCCCTCCACCCTGACCTTGACCCTGACCTTCACCCTGACCTTGACCTTGACCCTGACTTCCACCCTGACCTTGACCCTGACCCTGACCTCCACCCTGACCTTTACCCTGACCTTGATCACCACCCTGATCTCCACCCTGACCTTGACACTGACCACGACCTCCACCCTGACCTTGACCCTGACCCCGAGCTTACCCTGACCTCTACTCCGACCTTGACTGTGACCGTCACCTCGACCCTGACCTTGACCCTGACCCTGACCTCCACCCTGACGTTGACTGTGACCCTGACCTCTACACTGACCTTCACCCTGACCCCGACCTTCACCCTGACCTTGACCGTGACCCTGACCTCCACCTTGGCCTTGACTGTGACCCTGACCTTCACCCTTACCTTGACCCTGACCCTGACCTCCACCCTGACCTCCAGCCTGACCTCGACCCTGACCCTGACCTTGACCCTGACACTGACCTCAACCCTGACCTCCACCCTGACCTTGACCCTGACCCTGACCTCCACCCTGAGCTTGACCCTGACCCTGACCTCCACCCTGACCTTGACCCTGACCCTGACCTTCACTTTGACCTTGACTCTGACCCTGACCTCCACCCTGACCCTGACCTCCACCCTGACCATGACCCTGACCCTGACCTCAACCCTGACCTCCACCCTGACCTTGACCCTGACCCTGACCTCCACCCTGAACTTGAGCCTGACCCTGACCTCGGCCCTGACCTTGACCCTGACCCTGACCTCCACCCTGACCTTGACTGTGACCCTGACCTCCACCCTGACATTGACCCTGAACCCGACCTCCACCCTGACCTCCACCCTGACCTTGACCCTGACCCTGACCTCCACTCTGACCTTGACTGTGACCCTGACCTCCACCCTGACCTTGTCCCTGACCTTGACCCTGACCCTGACCTCGGCCCTGACCTTGACCCTGACCCTGACCTCCACCCTGACCTTGACTGAGACCGTGACCTCCACCCTGACCTCGACCCTGACCTTGACCTCCACCCTGACCTTGACCCTGATTCTGACCTCCACCCTGACCTTGACCCTGACCCTGACCCCCACCCTGACCTTGACCCTGACCCTGTTCTCCACTTTGACCTTGACCCTGACCCTGACCTCCACCCTGACCATGACCCTGACCCTGACCTCCACCCTGACCTTGACTGTGACCCTGACCTCCACCCGATCTTGACCCTGACCCTGACCCCCACCCTGACCTCCACCCTGACCTTGACCCTGACCCTGACCTCCACCCTGACCTTGACCCTGACCCTGACCTCCACTCTGACCTCGACCCTGACCCTGACCTCCACCCTTACCTTTACCCTGACCTTGACCACCACCCTGACCTTGACCCTGACCCTGACCTCCACCCTGACCTTAACACTGACCACGACCTCCACCCTGACCTTGACCCTGACCCCGAGCTTACCCTGACCTCCACTCTGACCTTGACTGTGACCGTCACCTCGACCCTGACCTTGACCCTGACCCTGACCTCCACCCTGACCTTGACTGTGACCCTGACCTCTACCCTGACCTTGACCCTGACCTTGACCACCACCCTGACCTTGAATCTGACCCTGACCTTGTTCCTGACCTTGACCCTGACCCTGACCTCCACCCTGACCTTGACCCTGACCCTGACCTTCACCCTGACCTTGACCCTGACCCTGACCTCCACCCTGACCTTGACCCTGACCCTGACCTCTACCCTGACATTGACCCTGACCCTGACCTCCACCCTGACCTTGACCCCGACCCCGACCTCTACCCTGACCTTGACCCCGACCCTGACCTTCACCCTGACCTCCACTCTGACCTTGACCCTGACCCTGACCTCCACCCTGACCTTGACCCTGACCCTGACCTTGGTCCTGACCTTGACCCTGACCCTGACCTCCACCCTGACCTCCACCCTGACCTTGACCCTGACCCTGACCTTGACCGTGACCCCGACCTCCGCCCTGACCTTGACCCTGTCCTTGACTACCACTCTGACCTTGACCCGGACCCTGACCTCCACTTTGACCTTGACCCTGACCCTGACCTCTACCCCGATCTTGACCCTGACCCTGACCCCGACCCTGACCTCCACCCTGAACTTGACCCTGACCCTGACTTCCACCCTGACCTTGACCCTGACCCTGACCTCCACCCTGACCCTGACCTCAACCCTGACCTCCACCCTGACCTTGACCCTGACCCTGACCTCCACCCTGAACTTGAGCCTGACCCTGACCTCGGCCCTGACCTTGACCCTGACCCTGACCTCCACCCTGACCTTGACTGTGACCCTGACCTCCACCCTGACATTGACCCTGAACCCGACCTCCACCCTGACCTCCACCCTGACCTTGACCCTGACCCTGACCTCCACTCTGACCTTGACTGTGACCCTGACCTCCACCCCGACCTTGTCCTTGACCTTGACCCTGACCCTGACCTCGGCCCTGACCTTGACCCTGACCCTGACCTCCACCCTGACCTTGACTGAGACCGTGACCTCCACCCTGACCTCGACCCTGACCTTGACCCTGACCCTGACCTCCACCCTGACCTTGACCCTGACCCCGACCTCGACCCTGACCTTGACCCTGACCCTGACCTCCACCCTGACCATGACTCTGACCCTGACCTCCACCCTGACCTCCACCCTGACCGTGACCCTGACCTTGACCTCCACCCTGACCTTGACACTGACCCTGACCTCCACCCTGACCTTGACCGTGACCCTGACCTCCACCCTGACCTTGACCCTGACCTTGACCATCACCTAGACCTTGACCCTGACCCTGACCTCTACTTTGACCTTGACCCCGACCCTGACCTCCACCCTGACGTTGACCCTGACCCTGACCTCCACCCTGACCTCCACCCTGACCTCGACCTTGACCCTGACCTCCACCCTGAACTTGACCCTGACCTTGACCTCCACCCTGACCTTGACCCTGATTCTGACCTCCACCCTGACCTTGACCCTGACCCTGACCCCCACCCTGACCTTGACCCTGACCCTGTTCTCCACTTTGACCTTGACCCTGACCCTGACCTCCACCCTGACCATGACCCTGACCCTGACCTCCACCCTGACCTTGACTGTGACCCTGACCTCCACCCGATCTCTACCCTGACCCTGACCCCCACCCTGACCTCCACCCTGACCTTGACCCTGACCCTGACCTCCACCCTGACCTTGACCCTGACCCTGACCTCCACTCTGACCTCGACCCTGACCCTGACCTCCACCCTTACCTTTACCCTGACCTTGACCACCACCCTGACCTTGACCCTGACCCTGACCTCCACCCTGACCTTAACACTGACCACGACCTCCACCCTGACCTTGACCCTGACCCCGAGCTTACCCTGACCTCCACTCTGACCTTGACTGTGACCGTCACCTCGACCCTGACCTTGACCCTGACCCTGACCTCCACCCTGACCTTGACTGTGACCCTGACCTCTACCCTGACCTTGACCCTGACCTTGACCACCACCCTGACCTTGAATCTGACCCTGACCTTGTTCCTGACCTTGACCCTGACCCTGACCTCCACCCTGACCTTGACCCTGACCCTGACCTTCACCCTGACCTTGACCCTGACCCTGACCTCCACCCTGACCTTGACCCTGACCCTGACCTCTACCCTGACATTGACCCTGACCCTGACCTCCACCCTGACCTTGATTCCGACCCCGACCTCTACCCTGACCTTGACCCCGACCCTGACCTTCACCCTGACCTCCACTCTGACCTTGACCCTGACCCTGACCTCCACCCTGACCTTGACCCTGACCCTGACCTTGGTCCTGACCTTGACCCTGACCCTGACCTCCACCCTGACCTCCACCCTGACCTTGACCCTGACCCTGACCTTGACCGTGACCCCGACCTCCGCCCTGACCTTGACCCTGTCCTTGACTACCACTCTGACCTTGACCCGGACCCTGACCTCCACTTTGACCTTGACCCTGACCCTGACCTCTACCCCGATCTTGACCCTGACCCTGACCCCGACCCTGACCTCCACCCTGAACTTGACCCTGACCCTGACCTCCACCCTGACCTTGACCCTGACCCTGACCTCCACCCTGACCTTGACCCTGACCCTGACCTCCTCCCTGACCTTGACCCTGACCCTGTTCTCCACTTTGACCTTGACCCTGACCCTGACCTCCACCCTGACCATGACCCTGACACTGACCTCCACCCTGACCTTGACTGTGACCCTGACCTCGACCATGACCTTGACTGTGACCCTGACCTCCACCCTGACCTTGTCCCTGACCTTGACCCTGACCCTGACCTCGGCCCTGACCTTGACCCTGACCCTGACCTCCACCCTGACCTTGACTGAGACCGTGACCTCAACCCTGACCTCTACCCTGACCTTGACCCTGACCCTGACCTCCACCCTGACCTTGACCCTAACCCTGACCTCCACCCTGACCTCGAACCCCACCCTGATCTTGACCCTGACCCTGACCTACACTTCGACCTCGACCCTGATCCTGACCTCCACCCTGACCCCCACCCTGACCTTGACCGCGTTCCTGACCTCCACCCTGACCTTGACCCTGACCCTGACCTCCACCCTGACCTTGACCCTGACCCTGACCTCCACCCTGACCTTGACCCTGACCCTGTTCTCCACTTTGACCTTGACCCTGACCCTGACCTCCACCCTGACCATGACCCTGACCCTGACCTCCACCCTGACCTTGACTGTGACCCTGACCTCCACCCTGACCTTGACTGTGACCCTGACCTCCACCCTGACCTTGTCCCTGACCTTGACCCTGACCCTGACCTCGGCCCTGACCTTGACCCTGACCCTGACCTCCACCCTGACCTTGACTGAGACCGTGACCTCAACCCTGACCTCAACCCTGACCTTGACCCTGACCCTAACCTCCACCCTGACCTTGACCCTGACCCTGTTCTCCACTTTGACCTTGATCCTGACCCTGACCTCCACCCTGACCATGACCCTGACCCTGACCTCCACCCTGACCTTGACCCCGACCATGACCTCAAATTTGTCCTTGACCCTGACCCCGACCTCCACCCTGACCTTGAGCCTGACCCTGACCTCGGCCCTGACCTTGACCCTGACCCTGACCTCCACCCTGACCTTGACTGTGACCCTGACCTCCACCCTGACATTGACCCTGAACCCAACCTCCACCCTGACCTCCACCCTGACCTTGACCCTGACCCTGACCTCCACTCTGACCTTGACTGTGACCCTGACCTCCACCCTGACCTTGTCCCTGACCTTGACCCTGACCCTGACCTCGGCCCTGACCTTGACCCTGACCCTGTCCTCCACCCTGACCTCGACTGAGACCGTGACCTCCACCCTGACCTCGACCCTGACCTTGACCCTGACCTTGACCCTAACCCTGACCTCGGCCCTGACCTTGACCCTGACGCTGACCTCCACCCTGACCTCCACCCTGACCTTGACCCCCACCCTGATCTTGACCCTGACCCTGACCTCCACTTTGACCTCGACCCTGATCCTGACCTCCACCCTGACCCCCACCCTGACCTTGACCGCGTTCCTGACCTCCACCCTGACCTTGACCCTGACCCTGTTCTCCACTTTGACCTTGACCCTGACCCTGACCTCCACCCTGACCATGACCCTGACCCTGACCTCCACCCTGACCTTGACTGTGACCCTGACCTCCACCCTGACCTTGACTGTGACCCTGACCTCCACCCTGACCTTGTCCCTGACCTTGACCCTCACCCTGACCTATGCCCTGACCTTGACCCTGACCCTGACCTCCACCCTGACCTTGACTGAGACCGTGACCTCAACCCTGACCTCGACCCTGACCTTGACCCTGACCCTGACCTCCACCCTGACCTTGACCCTAACCCTGACCTCGGCCCTGACCTTGACCCTGACGCTGACCTCCACCCTGACCTCCACCCTGACCTTGACCCTGACCTTGACCGCCACCCCGACCTTGACACTGACCCTGACCTCCACCCTGACTCTGACCTCGGCCCTGACCTTGACCCTGACGCTGACCTCCACCCTGACCTCCGGCCTGACCTTGACCCTGACCTTGACCTCCACCCCGACCTTGACCCTGACCCTGACCTCCACCCTGACCTTGACCCTGACCCTGACCTCCACCCTGACCTTGACCCTGACCCTGACCTCCACCCTGACATTGACCCTGACCCTGACCTCCACCCTGACTTTGACCCTGACCCTGACCTCCACCCTGACCTAGACCCCGACCCTGACCTCAACTTTGACCTTGACCCTGACCCCGACCTCCACCCTGACCTTGACCCTGACCCTGACCTCCACCCTGACCTTGACCTTGACCCTGACTTCCACCCTGACCTTGACCCTGACTCTGACCTCCACCCTGACCTTTACCCTGACCTTGACCACCACCCTGACCTTGACCCTGACCCTTACCTCCACCCTGACCTTGACACTGACCACGACCTCCACCCTGACCTCGACGCTGACCCCGAGCTTGCCCTGACCTCCACCCTGACCTTGACCTCGTTCCTGACCTCCACCCTGACCTTGACCCTCACCCTGACCTTCACCCTGACCTCCACCCTGACCTTGACCTTGACCCTGACCTCGACCCTGACCTTGACCCTGACCCTGACCTCCACCCCGACCTTGACCCTGACCTTCACCACCACCCTGACCTTGACCCTGACCCTGACCTCCACCCTGACCTCCACCCTGACCTTGACCCCGATCTTGCCCTCCACCCTGACCTTGACTGTGACCCTGACCTTCACTCTGACCTTGACCCTGACCCCGACCTCCACCCTGACCTCCACCCTGACCTCGAACCCCACCCTGATCTTGACCCTGACCCTGACCTACACTTCGACCTCGACCCTGATCCTGACCTCCACCCTGACCCCCACCCTGACCTTGACCGCGTTCCTGACCTCCACCCTGACCTTGACCCTGACCCTGACCTCCACCCTGACCTTGACCCTGACCCTGACCTCCACCCTGACCTTGACCCTGACCCTGTTCTCCACTTTGACCTTGACCCTGACCCTGACCTCCACCCTGACCATGACCCTGACCCTGACCTCCACCCTGACCTTGACTGTGACCCTGACCTCCACCCTGACCTTGACTGTGACCCTGACCTCCACCCTGACCTTGTCCCTGACCTTGACCCTGACCCTGACCTCGGCCCTGACCTTGACCCTGACCCTGACCTCCACCCTGACCTTGACTGAGACCGTGACCTCAACCCTGACCTCAACCCTGACCTTGACCCTGACCCTAACCTCCACCCTGACCTTGACCCTGACCCTGTTCTCCACTTTGACCTTGATCCTGACCCTGACCTCCACCCTGACCATGACCCTGACCCTGACCTCCACCCTGACCTTGACCCCGACCATGACCTCAAATTTGTCCTTGACCCTGACCCCGACCTCCACCCTGACCTTGAGCCTGACCCTGACCTCGGCCCTGACCTTGACCCTGACCCTGACCTCCACCCTGACCTTGACTGTGACCCTGACCTCCACCCTGACATTGACCCTGAACCCAACCTCCACCCTGACCTCCACCCTGACCTTGACCCTGACCCTGACCTCCACTCTGACCTTGACTGTGACCCTGACCTCCACCCTGACCTTGTCCCTGACCTTGACCCTGACCCTGACCTCGGCCCTGACCTTGACCCTGACCCTGTCCTCCACCCTGACCTCGACTGAGACCGTGACCTCCACCCTGACCTCGACCCTGACCTTGACCCTGACCTTGACCCTAACCCTGACCTCGGCCCTGACCTTGACCCCGACGCTGACCTCCACCCTGACCTCCACCCTGACCTTGACCCTGACCTTGACCTCCACCCTGACCTTGACACTGACCCTGACCTCCACCCTGACCTTGACCCCCACCCTGATCTTGACCCTGACCCTGACCTCCACTTTGACCTCGACCCTGATCCTGAACTCCACCCTGACCCCCACCCTGACCTTGACCGCGTTCCTGACCTCCACCTTGGCCTTGACTGTGACACTGACCTTCACCCTTACCTTGACCCTGACCCTTACCTCCACCCTGACCTCCACCCTGACCCCGACCTCCACCCTGACCTTGACCCTGACCCCGAGCTTACCCTGACCTCCACTCCGACCTTGACTGTGACCGTCACCACGACCCTGACCTTGACTCTGACCCTGACCTCCACCCTGACCTGGACTGTGACCCTGACCTCTACACTGACCTTGCCCTTGACCCCGACCTTCACCCTGACCTTGACCGTGACCCTGACCTCCACCTTGGCCTTGACTGTGACCCTGACCTTCACCCTTAACTTGACCCTGACCCTTACCTCCACCCTGACCTCCACCCTGACCTCGACCCTGACCCTGACCTTGACCCTGACACTGACCTCAACCCTTCCCTCCACCCTGACCTTGACCCTGACCCTGACCTCCACCTTGACCTTGATCCTGACCCTGACCTCCACCCTGACCTTGACCCTGACCCTGACCTCCACTTTGACCTTGACTCTGACCCTGACCTCCACCCTGACCCTGACCTCCACCCTGACCATGACCCTGACCCTGACCTCAACCCTGACCTTGACCCTGACCCTGACCTCCACCCTGACCTTGAGCCTGACCCTGACCTCGGCCCTGACCTTGACCCTGACCCTGACCTCCACCCCGACCTTGACTGTGACCCTGACCTCCACCCTGACATTGACCCTGAACCCGACCTCCACCCTGACCCCCACCCTGACCTTGACCCTGACCCTGACCTCCACTCTGACCTTGAATGTGACCCTGACCTCCACCCTGACCTTGTCTCTGACCTTGACCCTGACCCTGACCTCGGCCCTGACCTTGACCCTGACCCTGTCCTCCAACCTGACCTCGACTGAGACCGTGACCTCCACCCTGACCTCGACCCTGACCTTGACCCTGACCCTGACCTCCACCCTGACCTTGACCCTGACCCTGACCTCGGCCCTGACCTTGACCCTGACCCTGACCTCCACCCTGACCTTGACTCTGACCCTGACCTCCACCCTGACCTCCACCCTGACCTTGACCCTGACCCTGACCTCCACCCTGACCTTGACCCTGACCCTGACCTCCACCCTGACCTTGACCCTGACCCTGACCTCCACCCTGACATTGACCCTGATCCTGACCTCCACCCTGACCTTGACCCCGACCCTGACCTCAACTTTGACCTTGACCCTGACCCCGACCTCCACCCTGACCTTGACCCTGACCCTGACCGTCACCCTGACCTTGACCTTGACCCTGACTTCCACCCTGACCTTGACCCTGACCCTGACCTCCACCCTGACCTTTACCCTGACCTTGACCACCACCCTGACCTTGACCCTGACCCTGACCTCCACCCTGACCTTGACTCTGACCACGACCTCCACCCTGACCTTGACCCTGACCCCGAGCTTACCCAAACCTCCACTCCGACCTTGACTGTGACCGTCACCTCGACCCTGAGCTTGACCCTGACCCTGACCTCCACCCTGACCTTGACTGTGACCCTGACCTCTACACTGACCTTGACCTTGACCCCGACCTTCACCCTGACCTTGACCGTGACCCTGACCTGCACCTTGGCCTTGACTGTGACCCTGACCTTCACCCTTACCTTGACCCTGACCCTTACCTCCACCCTGACCTCCACCCTGACCTCGACCCTGACCCTGACCTTGACCCTGACACTGACCTCAACCCTGACCTCCACCCTGACCTTGACCCTGACCCTGACCTCCACCCTGACCTTGACCCTGACCCTGACCTCCACCCTGACCTTGACCCTGACCCTGACCTCCACTTTGACCTTGACTCTGACCCTGACCTCCACCCTGACCCTGACCTCCACCCTGACCCTGACCTCCACCCTGACCATGACCCTGACCCTGACCTCAACCCTGACCTTCACCCTGACCTTGACCCTGACCCTGACCTCCACCCTGACCTTGAGCCTGACCCTGACCTCGGCCCTGACCTTGACCCTGACCCTGACCTCCACCCTGACCTTGACTGTGACCCTGACCTCCACCCTGACATTGACCCTGAACCCAACCTCCACCCTGACCTCCACCCTGACCTTGACCCTGACCCTGACCTCCACTTTGACCTTGACTCTGACCCTGACCTCCACCCTGACCCTGACCTCCACCCTGACCATGACCCTGACCCTGACCTCAACCCTGACCTTGACCCTGACCCTGACCTCCACCCTGACCTTGAGCCTGACCCTGACCTCGGCCCTGACCTTGACCCTGACCCTGACCTCCACCCCGACCTTGACTGTGACCCTGACCTCCACCCTGACATTGACCCTGAACCCGACCTCCACCCTGACCTCCACCCTGACCTTGACCCTGACCCTGACCTCCACTCTGACCTTGAATGTGACCCTGACCTCCACCCTGACCTTGTCTCTGACCTTGACCCTGACCCTGACCTCGGCCCTGACCTTGACCCTGACCCTGTCCTCCACCCTGACCTCGACTGAGACCGTGACCTCCACCCTGACCTCGACCCTGACCTTGACCCTGACCCTGACCTCCACCCTGACCTTGACCCTGACCCTGACCTCGGCCCTGACCTTGACCCTGACCCTGACCTCCACCCTGACCTTGACTCTGACCCTGACCTCCACCCTGACCTCCACCCTGACCTTGACCCTGACCCTGACCTCCACCCTGACCTTGACCCTGACCCTGACCTCCACCCTGACCTTGACCCTGACCCTGACCTCCACCCTGACATTGACCCTGACCCTGACCTCCACCCTGACCTTGACCCCGACCCTGACCTCAACTTTGACCTTGACCCTGACCCCGACCTCCACCCTGACCTTGACCCTGACCCTGACCGTCACCCTGACCTTGACCTTCACCCTGACTTCCACCCTGACCTTGACCCTGACCCTGACCTCCACCCTGACCTTTACCCTGACCTTGACCACCACCCTGACCTTGACCCTGACCCTGACCTCCACCCTGACCTTGACTCTGACCACGACCTCCACCCTGACCTTGACCCTGACCCCGAGCTTACCCGAACCTCCACTCCGACCTTGACTGTGACCGTCACCTCGACCCTGAGCTTGACCCTGACCCTGACCTCCACCCTGACCTTGACTGTGACCCTGACCTCTACACTGACCTTGACCTTGACCCCGACCTTCACCCTGACCTTGACCGTGACCCTGACCTGCACCTTGGCCTTGACTGTGACCCTGACCTTCACCCTTACCTTGACCCTGACCCTTACCTCCACCCTGACCTCCACCCTGACCTCGACCCTGACCCTGACCTTGACCCTGACACTGACCTCAAACCTGACCTCCACCCTGACCTTGACCCGTGACCCTGACCTCCACCCTGACCTTGACCCTGACCCTGACCTCCACCCTGACCTTGACCCTGACCCTGACCTCCACTTTGACCTTGACTCTGACCCTGACCTCCACCCTGACCCTGACCTCCACCCTGACCCTGACCTCCACCCTGACCATGACCCTGACCCTGACCTCAACCCTGACCTTCACCCTGACCTGGACCCTGACCCTGACCTCCACCCTGACCTTGAGCCTGACCCTGACCTCGGCCCTGACCTTGACCCTGACCCTGACCTCCACCCTGACCTTGACTGTGACCCTGACCTCGGCCCTGACCTTGACCCTGACGCTGACCTCCACCCTGACCTCCACCCTGACCTTGACCCTGACCTTGACCTCCACCCCGACCTTGACACTGACCCTGACCTCCACCCTGACCTTGACCGTGACCTTGACCCTGACCCTGACCTCGGCCCTGACCTTGACCCTGACCCTGACCTCCACCCTGACCTTGACTGAGACCGTGACCTCAACCCTGACCTCGACCCTGACCTTGACCCTGACCCTGACCTTGACCCTGACCCTGACCTCCACCCTGACCTTGACCCTGACCCTGACCTCCACCCTGACCTTGACCCTGACCCTGTTCTCCACTTTGACCTTGACCCTGATCCTGACCTCCACCCTGACCATGACCCTGACACTGACCTCCACCCTGACCTTGACTGTGACCCTGACCTCCACCCTGACCTTGACTGTGACCCTGACCTTCACCCTGACCTTGTCCCTGACCTTGACCCTGACCCTGACCTCGGCCCTGACCTTGACCCTGACCCTGACCTCCACCCTGACCTTGACTGAGACCGTGACCTCAACCCTGACCTCGACTCTGACCTTGACCCTGACCCTGACCTCCACCCTGACCTTGACCCTAACCCTGACCTCGGCCCTGACCTTGACCCTGACGCTGACCTCCACCCTGACCTCCACTCTGACCTTGACCCTCACCTTGACCTCCACCCTGACCTTGACACTGACCCTGACCTCCACCCTGACCTTGACCCCCACCCTGATCTTGACCCTGACCCTGACCTCCACTTTGACCTCGACCCTGATCCTGACCTCCACCCTGACCCCCACCCTGACATTGACCGCGTTCCTGACCTCCACCCTGACCTTGTCCCTGACCCTGACCTCCACCCTGACCTTGACCCTGACCCTGACCTCCACCCTGACCTTGACCCTGACCCTGTTCTCCACTTTGACCTTGACCCTGACCCTGACCTCCACCCTGACCATGACCCTGACCCTGACCTCCACCCTGACCTTGACTGTGACCCTGACCTCCACCCTGACCTTGACTGTGACCCTGACCTCCACCCTGACCTTGTCCCTGACCTTGACCCTGACCCTGACCTCGGCCCTGACCTTGACCCTGACCCTGACCTCCACCCTGACCTTGACTGAGACCGTGACCTCAACCCTGACCTCGACCCTGACCCCGAGCTTACCCTGACCTCCACCCCGACCTTGACCCTGACCCTGACCTCCACCCTGACCTTCACCCTTACCATGACTCTGACCCTTACCTCCACCCTGACCTTCACCCTGACCTCGACCCTGACCCTGACCTTGACCCTGACACTGACCTCAACCCTGACCTCCACCCTGACCTTGACCCTGACCCTGACCCCCACCCTGACCTTGACCCTGACCCTGTCCTCCACCCTGACCTCGACTGAGACCCTGACCTCCACCCTGACCTTGACTGTGACCCTGACCTTCACCCTGACCTTGTCCCTGACCTTGACCCTGACCCTGACCTCGGCCCTGACCTTGACCCTGACCCTGACCTTCACCCTGACCTTGACTGAGACCGTGACCTCAACCCTGACCTCGACTCTGACCTTGACCCTGACCCTGACCTCCACCCTGACCTTGACCCTAACCCTGACCTCGGCCCTGACCTTGACCCTGACGCTGACCTCCACCCTGACCTCCACCCTGACCTTGACCCTGACCTTGATCTCCACCCTGACCTTGACACTGACCCTGACCTCCACCCTGACCTTGACCCCCACCCTGATCTTGACCCTGACCCTGACCTCCACTTTGACCTCGACCCTGATGCTGACCTCCACCCTGACCCCCACCCTGACCTTGACCGCGTTCCTGACCTCCACCCTGACCTTGTCCCTGACCCTGACCTCCACCCTGACCTTGACCCTGACCCTGACCTCCACCCTGACCTTGACCCTGACTCTGTTCTCCACTTTGACCTTGACCCTGACCCTGACCTCCACCCTGACCATGACCCTGACCCTGACCTCCACCCTGACCTTGACTGTGACCCTGACCTCCACCCTGACCTTGACTGTGACCCTGACCTCCACCCTGACCTTGTCCCTGACCTTGACCCTGACCCTGACCTCGTCCCTGACCTTGACCCTGACCCTGACCTCCACCCTGACCTTGACTGAGACCGTGACCTCAAGCCTGACCTCCACTCTGACCTTGACCCTGACCTTGACCTCCACCCTGACCTTGACACTGACCCTGACCTCCACCCTGACCTTGACCCCCACCCTGATCTTGACCCTGACCCTGACCTCCACTTTGACCTCGACCCTGATCCTGACCTCCACCCTGACCCCCACCCTGACATTGACCGCGTTCCTGACCTCCACCCTGACCTTGTCCCTGACCCTGACCTCCACCCTGACCTTGACCCTGACCCTGACCTCCACCCTGACCTTGACCCTGACCCTGTTCTCCACTTTGACCTTGACCCTGACCCTGACCTCCACCCTGACCATGACCCTGACCCTGACCTCCACCCTGACCTTGACTGTGACCCTGACTTCCACCCTGACCTTGACTGTGACCCTGACCTCCACCCTGACCTTGTCCCTGACCTTGACCCTGACCCTGACCTCGGCCCTGACCTTGACCCTGACCCTGACCTCCACCCTGACCTTGACTGAGACCGTGACCTCAACCCTGACCTCGACCCTGACCTTGACCCTGACCCTGACCTCCACCCTGACCTTGACCCTAACCCTGACCTCGGCCCTGACCTTGACCCTGACGCTGACCTCCACCCTGACCTCCACCCTGACCTTGACCCTGACCTTGACCTCCACCCCGACCTTGACACTGACCCTGACCTCCACCCTGACCTTGACCGTGACCCTGACCTGCACCCTGAACTTGACCCTGACCCTGACCTCCACCCTGACCTTTACCCTGACCTTGACCACCACCCTGACCTTGACCCTGACCCTGACCTCCACCCTGACCTTGACACTGACCACGACCTCCACCCTGACCTTGACCCTGACCCCGAGCTTACCCTGACCTCCACTCCGACCTTGACTGTGACCGTCACCACGACCCTGACCTTGACTCTGACCCTGACCTCCACCCTGACCTTGACTGTGACCCTGACCTCTACACTGACCTTGACCTTGACCCCGACCTTCACCCTGACCTTGACCGTGACCCTGACCTCCACCTTGGCCTTGACTGTGACCCTGACCTTCACCCTTACCTTGACCCTGACCCTTACCTCCACCCTGACCTCCACCTTGACCTCGACCCTGACCCTGACCTTGACCCTGACACTGACCTCAACCCTGACCTCCACCCTGACCTTGACCCTGACCCTGACCTCCACCCTGACCTTGACCCTGACCCTGACCTCCACCCTGACCTTGACTCTGACCCTGACCTCCACTTTGACCTTGACTCTGACCCTGACCTCCACCCTGACCCTGACCTCCACCCTGACCATGACCCTGACCCTGACCTCAACCCTGACTTTCACCCTGACCTTAACCCTGACCCTGACCTCCACCCTGACCTTGAGCCTGACCCTGACCTCGGCCCTGACCTTGACCCTGACCCTGACCTCCACCCTGACCTTGACTGTGACCCTGACCTCCACCCTGACATTGACCCTGAACCCGACCTCCACGCTGACCTCCACCCTGACCTTGACCCTGACCCTGACCTCCACTCTGACGTTGAATGTGACCCTGACCTCCACCCTGACCTTGTCCCTGACCTTGACTCTGACCCTGACCTCGGCCCTGACCTTGACCCTGACCCTGTCCTCCACCCTGACCTCGACTGAGACCGTGACCTCCACCCTGACCTCGACCCTGACCTTGACCCTGACCCTGACCTCCACCCTGACCTTGACCCTGACCCTGACCTCGGCCCTGACCTTGACCCTGACCCTGACCTCCACCCTGACCTTGACTCTGACCCTGACCTCCACCCTGACCTCCACCCTGACCTTGACCCTGACCCTGACCTCCACCCTGACCTTGACCCTGACCCTAACCTCCACCCTGACCTTGACCCTGACCCTGACCTCCACCCTGACATTGACCCTGTACCTGACCTCCACCCTGATCTTGACCCCGACCCTGACCTCAACTTTGACCTTGACCCTGACCCCGACCTCCACCCTGACCTTGACCCTGACCCTGACCGTCACCCTGACCTTGACCTTGACCCTGACTTCCACCCTGACCTTGACCCTGACCCTGACCTCCACCCTGACCTTTACCCTGACCTTGACCACCACCCTGACCTTGACCCTGACCCTGACCTCCACCCTGACCTTGACTCTGACCACGACCTCCACCCTGACCTTGACCCTGACCCCGAGCTTACCCGAACCTCCACTCCGACCTTGACTGTGACCGTCACCTCGACCCTGAGCTTGACTCTGACCCTGACCTCCACCCTGACCTTGACTGTGACCCTGACCTCTACCCTGACCTTGACCTTCACCCCGACCTTCACCCCGACCTTGACCGTGACCTTGACCTCCACCTTGGCCTTGACTGTGACCCTGACCTTCACCCTTACCTTGACCCTGAACCTTACCTCCACCCTGACCTACACCCTGACCTCGACCCTGACCCTGACCTTGACCCTGACACTGACCTCAACCCTGACCTCCACCCTGACCTTGACCCTGACCCTGACCTCCACCCTGACCTTGACCCTGACCCTGACCTCCACCCTGACCTTGACCCTGACCCTGACCTCCACTTTGACCTTGACTCTGACCCTGACCTCCACCCTGACCCTGACCTCCACCCTGACCCTGACCTCCACCCTGTCCATGACCCTGACCCTGACCTCAACCCTGACATTCACCCTGACCTTGACCCTGACCCTGACCTCCACCCTGACCTTGAGCCTGACCCTGACCTCGGCCCTGACCTTGACCCTGACCCTGACCTCCACCCTGACCTTGACTGTGACCCTGACCTCCACCCTGACATTGACCCTGAACCCAACCTCCACCCTGACCTCCACCCTGACCTTGACCCTGACCCTGACCTCCACTCTGACCTTGACTGTGACCCTGACCTCCACCCTGACCTTGTCCCTGACCTTGACCCCTTGACCCTGACCCTGACCTCGGCCCCGACCTTGACCCTGACCCTGTCCTCCACCCTGACCTCGACTGAGACCGTGACCTCCACCCTGACCTCGACCCTGACCTTGACTCTGACCTTGACCCTAACCCTGACCTCGGCCCTGACCTTGACCCTGACGCTGACCTCCACCCTGACCTCCACCCTGACCTTGACCCTGACCTTGACCTCCACCCTGACCTTGACACTGACCCTGACCTCCACCCTGACCTTGACCCCCACCCTGATCTTGACCCTGACCCTGACCTCCACTTTGACCTCGACCCTGATCCTGACCTCCACCCTGACCCCCACCCTGACCTTGACCGCGTTCCTGACCTCCACCCTGACCTTGTCCCTGACCCTGACCTCCACCCTAACCTTGACCCTGACCCTGACCTCCACCCTGACCTTGACCCTGACCCTGACCTCCACCCTGACCTTGACCCTGACCCTGACCTCCACCCTGACCTTGACCCCGACCATGACCTCAAATTTGTCCTTGACCCTGACCCCGACCTCCACCCTGACCTTGACCCTGACCCTGACCTTCACCCTGACCTTGACCTTGACCCTGACTTCCACCCTGACCTTGACCCCGACCCTGACCTCCACCCTGACCTTTACCCTGACCTTGACCACCACCCTGACCTTGACCCTGACCCTGACCTCCACCCTGACCTTGACACTGACCACGACCTCCACCCTGACCTTGACCCTGACCCCGAGCTTACCCTGACCTCCACTCCGACCTTGACTGTGACCGTCACCACGACCCTGACCTTGACTCTGACCCTGACCTCCACCCTGACCTTGACTGTGACCCTGACCTCTACACTGACCTTGACCTTGACCCCGACCTTCACCCTGACCTTGACCGTGACCCTGACCTCCACCTTTGCCTTGACTGTGACCCTGACCTTCACCCTTACCTTGACCCTGACCCTTACCTCCACCCTGACCTCTACCCTGACCTCGACCCTGACCCTGACCTCAACCCTGACCTCCACCCTGACCTTGACCCTGACCCTGACCTCCACCCTGACCTTGACCCTGACCCTGACCTCCACCCTGACCTTGACCCTGACCCTGACCTCCACTTTGACCTTGACTCTGACCCTGACCTCCACCCTGACCCTGACCTCCACCCTGACCATGACCCTGACCCTGACCTCAACCCTGACCTTCACCCTGACCTTGACCCTGACCCTGACCTCCACCCTGACCTTGAGCCTGACCCTGACCTCGGCCCTGACCTTGACCCTGACCCTGATCTCCACCCTGACCTTGACTGTGACCCTGACCTCCACCCTGACATTGACCCTGAACCCGACCTCCACCCTGACCTCCACCCTGACCTTGACCCTGACCCTGACCTCCACTCTGACCTTGACTGTGACCCTGACCTCTACCCTGACCTTGTCTTTGACCTTGACCCTGACCCTGACCTCGGCCCTGACCTTGACCCTGACCCTGTCCTCCACCCTGACCTCGACTGAGACCGTGACCTCCACCCTGACCTCGACCCTGACCTTGACCCTGACCCTGACCTCCACCCTGACCTTGACCCTGACCCTGACCTCGGCCCTGACCTTGACCCTGACCCTGACCTCCACCCTGACCTTGACTCTGACCCTGACCTCCACCCTGACCTCCACCCTGACCTTGACCCTGACCTTGACCTCCACCCTGACCTTGACACTGACCCTGACCTCCACCCTGACCTTGACCGTGACCCTGCCCTCCACCCTGACCTTGACCCTGACCTTGACCATCACCTAGACCTTGACCCTGACCCTGACCTCTACTTTGACCTTGACCCTGACCCTGACCTCCACCCTGACCTTGACCCTGACCCTGACCTCCACCCTGACCTCCACCCTGACCTTGACCTTGACCCTGAACTCCACCCTGACCTTGACTCTGACCCTGACCTCCACCCTGAGCTTGACCCTGATTCTGACCTCTACCCCGACCTCCACCCTGACCTTGACCCCCACCCTGATCTTGACCCTGACTCTGACCTCCACTTTGACCTTGACCCTGACCCTGACCTCCACCCTGACATTGACCCTGACCCTGACCTCCACCCTGACCTTGACCCTGACCCTGACCTCCACCCGGACCTTGACCCCGACCCTGACCTCAACTTTGACCTTGACCCTGACCCCGACCTCGACCCTGACCTTGACTCTCACCCTGACCTCCACCCTGACCTTTACCCTGACCTTGACCACCACCCTGACCTTGACCCTGACCCTGACCTCCACCCTGACCTTAACACTGACCACGAGCTCCACCCTGACCTTGACCCTGACCCCGAGCTTACCCTGACCTCCACTCTGACCTTGATTGTGACCGTCACCTCGACCCTGACCTTGACCCTGACCCTGACCTCCACCCTGACCTCGACTGTGACCCCGACCTCTACCCTGACCCTGACCCTGACCCCGACCTCCACCCTGACCTTGACTGTGACCCTGACCTTCACCCTGACCTTGACCCTGACCCCGACCTCCACCCTGACCTCCACCCTGACCTTGACCCCCACCCTGACCTTGACCTTGACCCTGACTTCCACCCTGACCTTGACCCTGACCCTGACCTCCACCCTGACCTTTACCCTGACCTTGACCACCACCCTGACCTTGACCCTGACCCTGACCTCCACCCTGACCATGACCCTGACCCCGACCTCCACCCTGACCTTGACCCTGACCCTGACCTCCACCTTGACCTTGACCCTGACCCTGACCTCCACCCTGACATTGATCCTGACCTGATCTCCACCCTGACCTTGACCCTGACCCTGTCCTCCACCCTGACCTTGACCCCGACCCTGACCTCAACTTTGACCTTGACCCTGACCCCGACCTCCACCCTGACCTTGACCCTGACCCTGACCTTCACCCTGACCTTGACCTTGACCCTGACTTCCACCCTGACCTTGACCCTGACCCTGACCTCCACCCTGACCTTTACCCTGACCTTGACCACCACCCTGATCTCCACCCTGACCTTGACACTGACCACGACCTCCACCCTGACCTTGACCCTGACCCCGAGCTTACCCTGACCTCCACTCTGACCTTGATTGTGACCGTCACCTCGACCCTGACCTTGACCCTGACCCTGACCTCCACCCTGACCTCGACTGTGACCCCGACCTCTACCCTGACCCTGACCCTGACCCCGACCTCCACCCTGACCTTGACTGTGACCCTGACCTTCACCCTGACCTTGACCCTGACCCCGACCTCCACCCTGACCTCCACCCTGACCTTGACCCCCACCCTGACCTTGACCTTGACCCTGACTTCCACCCTGACCTTGACCCTGACCCTGACCTCCACCCTGACCTTTACCCTGACCTTGACCACCACCCTGACCTTGACCCTGACCCTGACCTCCACCCTGACCATGACCCTGACCCCGACCTCCACCCTGACCTTGACCCTGACCCTGACCTCCACCTTGACCTTGACCCTGACCCTGACCTCCACCCTGACATTGATCCTGACCTGATCTCCACCCTGACCTTGACCCTGACCCTGTCCTCCACCCTGACCTTGACCCCGACCCTGACCTCAACTTTGACCTTGACCCTGACCCCGACCTCCACCCTGACCTTGACCCTGACCCTGACCTTCACCCTGACCTTGACCTTGACCCTGACTTCCACCCTGACCTTGACCCTGACCCTGACCTCCACCCTGACCTTTACCCTGACCTTGACCACCACCCTGATCTCCACCCTGACCTTGACACTGACCACGACCTCCACCCTGACCTTGACCCTGACCCCGAGCTTACCCTGACCTGTACTCCGACCTTGACTGTGACCGTCACCTCGACCCTGACCTTGACCCTGACCCTGACCTCCACCCTGACGTTGACTGTGACCCTGACCTCTACACTGACCTTCACCCTGACCCCGACCTTCACCCTGACCTTGACCGTGACCCTGACCTCCACCTTGGCCTTGACTGTGACCCTGACCTTCACCCTTACCTTGACCCTGACCCTGACCTCCACCCTGACCTCCAGCCTGACCTCGACCCTGACCCTGACCTTGACCCTGACACTGACCTCAACCCTGACCTCCACCCTGACCTTGACCCTGACCCTGACCTCCACCCTGAGCTTGACCCTGACCCTGACCTCCACCCTGACCTTGACCCTGACCCTGACCTTCACTTTGACCTTGACTCTGACCCTGACCTCCACCCTGACCCTGACCTTCACCCTGACCATGACCCTGACCCTGACCTCAACCCTGACCTCCACCCTGACCTTGACCCTGACCCTGACCTCCACCCTGACCTTGAGCCTGACCCTGACCTCGGCCCTGACCTTGACCCTGACCCTGACCTCCACTCTGACCTTGACTGTGACCCTGACCTCCACCCTGACCTTGTCCCTGACCTTGACCCTGACCCTGACTTCGACCCTGACCTTGACCCTGACCTTGACCCTAACCCTGACCTCGGCCCTGACCTTGACCCTGACGCTGACCTCCACCCTGACCTCCACCCTGACCTTGACCCTGACCTTGACCTCCACCCTGACCTTGACACTGACCCTGACCTCCACCCTGACCTTGACCCCCACCCTGATCTTGACCCTGACCCTGACCTCCACTTTGACATCGACCCTGATCCTGACCTCTACCCTGACCCACACCCTGACCTTGACCGCGTTCCTGACCTCCACCCTGACCTTGTCCCTGACCCTGACCTCCACCCTGACCTTGACCCTGACCCTGACCTCCACCCTGACCTTGACCCTGACCCTGTTCTCCACTTTGACCTTGACCCTGACCCTGACCTCCACCCTGACCATGACCCTGACCCTGACCTCCACCCTGACCTTGACTGTGACCCTGACCTCCACCCTGACCTTGACTGTGACCCGGACCTCCACCCTGACCTTGTCCCTGACCTTGACCCTGACCCTGACCTCGGCCCTGACCTTGACCCTGACCCTGACCTCCACCCTGACCTTGACTGAGACCGTGACCTCAACCATGACCTCGACCCTGACCTTGACCCTGACCCTGACCTCCACCCTGACCTTGACCCTAACCCTGACCTCGGCCCTGACCTTGACCCTGACGCTGACCTCCACCCTGACCTCCACCCTGACCTCCACCCCGACCTTGACACTGACCCTGACCTCCACCCTGACCTTGACCGTGACCCTGACCTCCACCCTGAACTTGACCCTGACCCTGACCTCCACCCTGACCTTTACCCTGACCTTGACCACCACCCTGACCTTGACCCTGACCCTGACCTCCACCCTGACCTTGACTGTGACCCTGACCTCTACACTGACCTTGACCTTGACCCCGACCTTCACCCTGACCTTGACCGTGACCCTGACCTCCACCTTTGCCTTGACTGTGACCCTGACCTTCACCCTTACCTTGACCCTGACCCTTACCTCCACCCTGACCTCCACCCTGACCTCGACCCTGACCCTGACCTTGACCCTGACACTGACCTCAACCCTGACCTCCACCCTGACCTTGACCCTGACCCTGACCTCCACCCTGACCTTGACCCTGACCCTGACCTCCACCCTGACCTTGACCCTGACCCTGACCTCCACTTTGACCTTGACTCTGACCCTGACCTCCACCCTGACCCTGACCTCCACCCTGACCATGACCCTGACCCTGACCTCAACCCTGACCTTCACCCTGACCTTGACCCTGACCCTGGCCTCCACCCTGACCTTGAGCCTGACCCTGACCTCGGCCCTGACCTTGACCCTGACCCTGATCTCCACCCTGACCTTGACTGTGACCCTGACCTCCACACTGACATTGACCCTGAACCCGACCTCCACCCTGACCTCCACCCTGACCTTGACCCTGACCCTGACCTCCACTCTGACCTTGACTGTGACCCTGACCTCCACCCTGACCTTGTCCCTGACCTTGACCCTGACCCTGACCTCGGCCCTGACCTTGACCCTGACCCTATCCTCCACCCTGACCTCGACTGAGACCGTGACCTCCACCCTGACCTCGACCCTGACCTTGACCCTGACCCTGACCTCCACCTTGACCTTGACCCTGACCCTGACATCGGCCCTGACCTTGACCCTGACCCTGACCTCCACCCTGACCTTGACTGTGACCCTGACCTCCACCCTGACCTCCACCCTGACCTTGACCCTGACCCTGACCTCCACCCTGACCTTGACCCTGACCCTGACCTCCACCCTGACCTTGACCCTGACCCTGACCTCCACCCTGACATTGACCCTGACCCTGACCTCCACCCTGACCTTGACCCCGACCCTGACCTCAACTTTGACCTTGACCATGACCCCGACCTCCACCCTGACCTTGACCCTGACCCTGACCGTCACCCTGACCTTGACCTTGACCCTGACTTCCACCCTGACCTTGACCCTGACCCTGACCTCCACCCTGACCTTTACCCTGACCTTGACCACCACCCTGACCTTGACCCTGACCCTGACCTCCACCCTGACCTTGACTATGAACACGACCTCCACCCTGACCTTGACCCTGACCCCGAGCTTACCCTAACCTCCACTCCGACCTTGACTGTGACCGTCACCTCGACCCTGAGCTTGACCCTGACCCTGACCTCCACCCTGACCTTGACTGTGACCCTGACCTCTACACTGACCTTGACCTTGACCCCGACCTTCACCCTGACCTTGACCGTGACCCTGACCTCCACCTTGGCCTTGACTGTGACCCTGACCTACACCCTTACCTTGACCCTGACCCTTACCTCCACCCTGACCTCCACCCTGACCTCGACCCTGACCCTGACCTTGACCCTGACACTGACCTCAACCCTGACCTCCACCCTGACCTTGACCCTGACCCTGACCTCCACCCTGACCTTGACCCTGACCCTGACCTCCACCCTGACCTTGACCCTGACCCTGACCTCCACTTTGACCTTGACTCTGACCCTGACCTCCACCCTGACCCTGACCTCCACCCTGACCCTGACCTCCACCCTGACCATGACCCTGACCCTGACCTCAACCCTGACCTTCACCCTGACCTTGACCCTGACCCTGACCTCCACCCTGACCTTGAGCCTGACCCTGACCTCGGCCCTGACCTTGACCCTGACCCTGACCTCCACCCTGACCTCGACTGTGACCCTGACCTCCACCCTGACATTGACCCTGACCCCAACCTCCACCCTGACCTCCACCCTGACCTTGACCCTGACCCTGACCTCCACCCTGACCTCCACCCTGACCTCGACCTTGACCCTGACCTCCACCCTGACCTTGACCCTGACCTTGACCTCCACCCTGACCTTGACCCTGATTCTGACCTCCACCCTGACCTTGACTCTGACCCTGACCCCCACCCTGACCTTGACCCTGACCCTGTTCTCCACTTTGACCTTGACCCTGACCCTGACCTCCACCCTGACCATGACCCTGACCCTGACCTCCACCCTGACCTTGACTGTGACCCTGACCTCCACCCCGATCTTGACCCTGACCCTGACCTCCACCCTGACCTTGACCCTGACCCTGACCTCCACCCTGACCTCCACCCTGACCTTGACCTTGACCCTGAACTCCACCCTGACCTTGACTCTGACCCTGACCTCCACCCTGAGCTTGACCCTGATTCTGACCTCTACCCCGACCTCCACCCTGACCTTGACCCCCACCCTGATCTTGACCCTGACTCTGACCTCCACTTTGACCTTGACCCTGACCCTGACCTCCACCCTGACATTGACCCTGACCCTGACCTCCACCCTGACCTTGACCCTGACCCTGACCTCCACCCGGACCTTGACCCCGACCCTGACCTCAACTTTGACCTTGACCCTGACCCCGACCTCGACCCTGACCTTGACTCTCACCCTGACCTCCACCCTGACCTTTACCCTGACCTTGACCACCACCCTGACCTTGACCCTGACCCTGACCTCCACCCTGACCTTAACACTGACCACGAGCTCCACCCTGACCTTGACCCTGACCCCGAGCTTACCCTGACCTCCACTCTGACCTTGATTGTGACCGTCACCTCGACCCTGACCTTGACCCTGACCCTGACCTCCACCCTGACCTCGACTGTGACCCCGACCTCTACCCTGACCCTGACCCTGACCCCGACCTCCACCCTGACCTTGACTGTGACCCTGACCTTCACCCTGACCTTGACCCTGACCCCGACCTCCACCCTGACCTCCACCCTGACCTTGACCCCCACCCTGACCTTGACCTTGACCCTGACTTCCACCCTGACCTTGACCCTGACCCTGACCTCCACCCTGACCTTTACCCTGACCTTGACCACCACCCTGACCTTGACCCTGACCCTGACCTCCACCCTGACCATGACCCTGACCCCGACCTCCACCCTGACCTTGACCCTGACCCTGACCTCCACCTTGACCTTGACCCTGACCCTGACCTCCACCCTGACATTGATCCTGACCTGATCTCCACCCTGACCTTGACCCTGACCCTGTCCTCCACCCTGACCTTGACCCCGACCCTGACCTTAACTTTGACCTTGACCCTGACCCCGACCTCCACCCTGACCTTGACCCTGACCCTGACCTTCACCCTGACCTTGACCTTGACCCTGACTTCCACCCTGACCTTGACCCTGACCCTGACCTCCACCCTGACCTTTACCCTGACCTTGACCACCACCCTGATCTCCACCCTGACCTTGACACTGACCACGACCTCCACCCTGACCTTGACCCTGACCCCGAGCTTACCCTGACCTGTACTCCGACCTTGACTGTGACCGTCACCTCGACCCTGACCTTGACCCTGACCCTGACCTCCACCCTGACGTTGACTGTGACCCTGACCTCTACACTGACCTTCACCCTGACCCCGACCTTCACCCTGACCTTGACCGTGACCCTGACCTCCACCTTGGCCTTGACTGTGACCCTGACCTTCACCCTTACCTTGACCCTGACCCTGACCTCCACCCTGACCTCCAGCCTGACCTCGACCCTGACCCTGACCTTGACCCTGACACTGACCTCAACCCTGACCTCCACCCTGACCTTGACCCTGACCCTGACCTCCACCCTGAGCTTGACCCTGACCCTGACCTCCACCCTGACCTTGACCCTGACCCTGACCTTCACTTTGACCTTGACTCTGACCCTGACCTCCACCCTGACCCTGACCTCCACCCTGACCATGACCCTGACCCTGACCTCAACCCTGACCTCCACCCTGACCTTGACCCTGACCCTGACCTCCACCCTGACCTTGAGCCTGACCCTGACCTCGGCCCTGACCTTGACCCTGACCCTGACCTCCACTCTGACCTTGACTGTGACCCTGACCTCCACCCTGACCTTGTCCCTGACCTTGACCCTGACCCTGACTTCGACCCTGACCTTGACCCTGACCTTGACCCTAACCCTGACCTCGGCCCTGACCTTGACCCTGACGCTGACCTCCACCCTGACCTCCACCCTGACCTTGACCCTGACCTTGACCTCCACCCTGACCTTGACACTGACCCTGACCTCCACCCTGACCTTGACCCCCACCCTGATCTTGACCCTGACCCTGACCTCCACTTTGACATCGACCCTGATCCTGACCTCTACCCTGACCCCCACCCTGACCTTGACCGCGTTCCTGACCTCCACCCTGACCTTGTCCCTGACCCTGACCTCCACCCTGACCTTGACCCTGACCCTGACCTCCACCCTGACCTTGACCCTGACCCTGTTCTCCACTTTGACCTTGACCCTGACCCTGACCTCCACCCTGACCATGACCCTGACCCTGACCTCCACCCTGACCTTGACTGTGACCCTGACCTCCACCCTGACCTTGACTGTGACCCGGACCTCCACCCTGACCTTGTCCCTGACCTTGACCCTGACCCTGACCTCGGCCCTGACCTTGACCCTGACCCTGACCTCCACCCTGACCTTGACTGAGACCGTGACCTCAACCATGACCTCGACCCTGACCTTGACCCTGACCCTGACCTCCACCCTGACCTTGACCCTAACCCTGACCTCGGCCCTGACCTTGACCCTGACGCTGACCTCCACCCTGACCTCCACCCTGACCTCCACCCCGACCTTGACACTGACCCTGACCTCCACCCTGACCTTGACCGTGACCCTGACCTCCACCCTGAACTTGACCCTGACCCTGACCTCCACCCTGACCTTTACCCTGACCTTGACCACCACCCTGACCTTGACCCTGACCCTGACCTCCACCTTGACCTTGACTGTGACCCTGACCTCTACACTGACCTTGACCTTGACCCCGACCTTCACCCTGACCTTGACCGTGACCCTGACCTCCACCTTTGCCTTGACTGTGACCCTGACCTTCACCCTTACCTTGACCCTGACCCTTACCTCCACCCTGACCTCCACCCTGACCTCGACCCTGACCCTGACCTTGACCCTGACACTGACCTCAACCCTGACCTCCACCCTGACCTTGACCCTGACCCTGACCTCCACCCTGACCTTGACCCTGACCCTGACCTCCACCCTGACCTTGACCCTGACCCTGACCTCCACTTTGACCTTGACTCTGACCCTGACCTCCACCCTGACCCTGACCTCCACCCTGACCATGACCCTGACCCTGACCTCAACCCTGACCTTCACCCTGACCTTGACCCTGACCCTGACCTCCACCCTGACCTTGAGCCTGACCCTGACCTCGGCCCTGACCTTGACCCTGACCCTGATCTCCACCCTGACCTTGACTGTGACCCTGACCTCCACACTGACATTGACCCTGAACCCGACCTCCACCCTGACCTCCACCCTGACCTTGACCCTGACCCTGACCTCCACTCTGACCTTGACTGTGACCCTGACCTCCACCCTGACCTTGTCCCTGACCTTGACCCTGACCCTGACCTCGGCCCTGACCTTGACCCTGACCCTATCCTCCACCCTGACCTCGACTGAGACCGTGACCTCCACCCTGACCTCGACCCTGACCTTGACCCTGACCCTGACCTCCACCTTGACCTTGACCCTGACCCTGACCTCGGCCCTGACCTTGACCCTGACCCTGACCTCCACCCTGACCTTGACTGTGACCCTGACCTCCACCCTGACCTCCACCCTGACCTTGACCCTGACCCTGACCTCCACCCTGACCTTGACCCTGACCCTGACCTCCACCCTGACCTTGACCCTGACCCTGACCTCCACCCTGACATTGACCCTGACCCTGACCTCCACCCTGACCTTGACCCCGACCCTGACCTCAACTTTGACCTTGACCATGACCCCGACCTCCACCCTGACCTTGACCCTGACCCTGACCGTCACCCTGACCTTGACCTTGACCCTGACTTCCACCCTGACCTTGACCCTGACCCTGACCTCCACCCTGACCTTTACCCTGACCTTGACCACCACCCTGACCTTGACCCTGACCCTGACCTCCACCCTGACCTTGACTCTGAACACGACCTCCACCCTGACCTTGACCCTGACCCCGAGCTTACCCTAACCTCCACTCCGACCTTGACTGTGACCGTCACCTCGACCCTGAGCTTGACCCTGACCCTGACCTCCACCCTGACCTTGACTGTGACCCTGACCTCTACACTGACCTTGACCTTGACCCCGACCTTCACCCTGACCTTGACCGTGACCCTGACCTCCACCTTGGCCTTGACTGTGACCCTGACCTTCACCCTTACCTTGACCCTGACCCTTACCTCCACCCTGACCTCCACCCTGACCTCGACCCTGACCCTGACCTTGACCCTGACACTGACCTCAACCCTGACCTCCACCCTGACCTTGACCCTGACCCTGACCTCCACCCTGACCTTGACCCTGACCCTGACCTCCACCCTGACCTTGACCCTGACCCTGACCTCCACTTTGACCTTGACTCTGACCCTGACCTCCACCCTGACCCTGACCTCCACCCTGACCCTGACCTCCACCCTGACCATGACCCTGACCCTGACCTCAACCCTGACCTTCACCCTGACCTTGACCCTGACCCTGACCTCCACCCTGACCTTGAGCCTGACCCTGACCTCGGCCCTGACCTTGACCCTGACCCTGACCTCCACCCTGACCTCGACTGTGACCCTGACCTCCACCCTGACATTGACCCTGACCCCAACCTCCACCCTGACCTCCACCCTGACCTTGACCCTGACCCTGACCTCCACTCTGACCTTGACTGTGACCCTGACCTCCACCCTGACCTTGTCCCTGACCTTGACCCTGACCCTGACCTCGGCCCTGACCTTGATCCTGACCCTGTCCTCCACCCTGACCTCGACTGAGACCGTGACCTCCACCCTGACCTCGACCCTGACCTTGACCCTGACCCTGACCTCCACCCTGACCTTGACCCTGACCCTGACCTCGGCCCTGACCTTGACCCTGACCCTGACCTTCACCCTGACCTTGACTCTGACCCTGACCTCCACCCTGACCTCCACCCTGACCTTGACCCTGACCTTGACCTCCACCCTGACCTTGACACTGACCCTGACCTCCACCCTGACCTTGACCGTGACCCTGCCCTCCACCCTGACCTTGACCCTGACCTTCACCCTGACCTTGACCTTGACCCTGACTTCCACCCTGACCTTGACCCTGACCCTGACCTCCACCCTGACCTTTACCCTGACCTTGACCACCACCCTGATCTCCACCCTGACCTTGACACTGACCACGACCTCCACCCTGACCTTGACCCGACCCCGAGCTTACCCTGACCTCTACTCCGTCCTTGACTGTGACCGTCACCTCGACCCTGACCTTGACCCTGACCCTGACCTCCACCCTGACGTTGACTGTGACCCTGACCTCTACACTGACCTTCACCCTGACCCCGACCTTCACCCTGACCTTGACCGTGACCCTGACCTCCACCTTGGCCTTGACTGTGACCCTGACCTTCACCCTTACCTTGACCCTGACCCTGACCTCCACCCTGACCTCCAGCCTGACCTCGACCCTGACCCTGACCTTGACCCTGACACTGACCTCAACCCTGACCTCCACCCTGACCTTGACCCTGACCCTGACCTCCACCCTGAGCTTGACCCTGACCCTGACCTCCACCCTGACCTTGACCCTGACCCTGACCTTCACTTTGACCTTGACTCTGACCCTGACCTCCACCCTGACCCTGACCTCCACCCTGACCATGACCCTGACCCTGACCTCAACCCTGACCTCCACCCTGACCTTGACCCTGACCCTGACCTCCACCCTGACCTTGAGCCTGACCCTGACCTCGGCCCTGACCTTGACCCTGACCCTGACCTCCACCCTGACCTTGACTGTGACCCTGACCTCCACCCTGACATTGACCCTGAACCCGACCTCCACCCTGACCTCCACCCTGACCTTGTCCCTGACCTTGACCCTGACCCTGACCTCGGCCCTGACCTTGACCCCGACCCTGACCTCCACCCTGACCTTGACTGAGACCGTGACCTCCACCCTGACCTCGACCCTGACCTTGACCCTGACCCTGACCTCCACCCTGACCTTGACCCTGACCCCGACCTCGACCCTGACCTTGACCCTGACCCTGACCTCCACCCTGACCATGACTCTGACCCTGACCTCCACCATGACCTCCACCCTGACCTTGACCCTGACCTTGACCTCCACCCTGACCTTGACACTGACCCTGACCTCCACCCTGACCTTGACCGTGACCCTGACCTCCACCCTGACCTTGACCCTGACCTTGACCATCACCTAGACCTTGACCCTGACCCTGACCTCTACTTTGACCTTGACCCTGACCCTGACCTCCACCCTGACGTTGACCCTGACCCTGACCTCCACCCTGACCTCCACCCTGACCTCGACCTTGACCCTGACCTCCACCCTGACCTTGACCCTGACCTTGACCTCCACCCTGACCTTGACCCTGATTCTGACCTCCACCCTGACCTTGACCCTGACCCTGACCCCCACCCTGACCTTGACCCTGACCCTGTTCTCCACTTTGACCTTGACCCTGACCCTGACCTCCACCCTGACCATGACCCTGACCCTGACCTCCACCCTGACCTTGACTGTGACCCTGACCTCCACCCCGATCTTGACCCTGACCCTGACCCCCACCCTGACCTCCACCCTGACCTTGACCCTGACCCTGACCTCCACCCTGACCTTGACCCTGACCCTGACCTCCACTCTGACCTCGACCCTGACCCTGACCTCCACCCTTACCTTTACCCTGACCTTGACCACCACCCTGACCTTGACCCTGACCCTGACCTCCACCCTGACCTTGACCCTGACCCTGACCTTCACCCTGACCTTGACCCTGACCCTGACCTCCACCCTGACCTTGACCCTGACCCTGACCTCTACCCTGACATTGACCCTGACCCTGACCTCCACCCTGACCTTGACCCCGACCCCGACCTCTACCCTGACCTTGACCCCGACCCTGACCTTCACCCTGACCTCCACTCTGACCTTGACCCTGACCCTGACCTCCACCCTGACCTTGACCCTGACCCTGACCTTGGTCCTGACCTTGACCCTGACCCTGACCTCCACCCTGACCTCCACCCTGACCTTGACCCTGACCCTGACCTTGACCGTGACCCCGACCTCCGCCCTGACCTTGACCCTGTTCTTGACTACCACTCTGACCTTGACCCGGACCCTGACCTTCACTTTGACCTTGACCCTGACCCTGACCTCTACCCCGATCTTGACCCTGACCCTGACCCCGACCCTGACCTCCACCCTGAACTTGACCCTGACCCTGACCTCCACCCTGACCTTGACCCTGACCCTGACCTCCACCCTGACCTTGACCCTGACCCTGACCTCCTCCCTGACCTTGACCCTGACCCTGTTCTCCACTTTGACCTTGACCCTGACCCTGACCTCCACCCTGACCATGACCCTGACACTGACCTCCACCCTGACCTTGACTGTGACCCTGACCTCCACCATGACCTTGACTGTGACCCTGACCTCCACCCTGACCTTGTCCCTGACCTTGACCCTGACCCTGACCTCGGCCCTGACCTTGACCCTGACCCTGACCTCCACCCTGACCTTGACTGAGACCGTGACCTCAACCCTGACCTCGACCCTGACCTTGACCCTGACCCTGACCTCCACCCTGACCTTGACCCTAACCCTGACCTCGTCCCTGACCTTGACCCTGACGCTGACCTCCACCCTGACTTCCACCCTGACCTTGACCCTGACCTTGACCTCCACCCTGACCTTGACCCTGACCCTGACCTCCACCCTGACCTTGACCCTGACCTCCACCCTGACCTTGACCCTGACCCTGACCTCCACCCTGACATTGACCCTGACCCTGACCTCCACCTTGACCTTGACCCTGACCCTGACCTCCACCCTGACCTAGACCCCGACCCTGACCTCAACTTTGACCTTGACCCTGACCCCGACCTCCACCCTGACCTTGACCCTGACCCTGACCTCCACCCTGACCTTGACCTTGACCCTGACTTCCACCCTGACCTTGACCCTGACCCTGACCTCCACCCTGACCTTTACCCTGACCTTGACCACCACCCTGACCTTGACCCTGACCCTGACCTCCACCCTGACCTTGACACTGACCACGACCTCCACCCTGACCTCGACGCTGACCCCGAGCTTGCCCTGACCTCCACCCTGACCTTGACCTCGTTCCTGACCTCCACCCTGACCTTGACCCTCACCCTGACCTTCACCCTGACCTCCACCCTGACCTTGACCTTGACCCTGACCTCGACCCTGACCTTGACCCTGACCCTGACCTCCACCCCGACCTTGACCCTGACCTTCACCAACACCCTGACCTTGACCCTGACCCTGACCTCCACCCTGACCTTGACCCTAACCCTGACCTCGGCCCTGACCTTGACCCTGACGCTGACCTCCACCCTGACCTTGACCCAGACCTTGACCTCCACCCCGACCTTGACACTGATCCTGACCTCCACCCTGACCTTGACCCCCACCCTGACTTTGACCTTGACCCTGACTTCCACCCTGACCTTGACCCTGACCCTGACCTCCACCCTGACCTTTACCCTGACCTTGACCACCACCCTGACCTTGACCCTGACCCTGACCTCCACCCTGACCTTGACCCTGACCCCGACCTCCACCCTGACCTTGACCCTGACCCTGACCTCCACCCTGACCTTGACCCTGACCCTGACCTCCACCCTGACATTGACCCTGACCCTGATCTCCACCCTGACCTTGACCCTGACCCTGTCCTCCACCCTGACCTTGACCCCGACCCTGACCTCAACTTTGACCTTGACCCTGACCCCGACCTCCACCCTGACCTTGACCCTGACCCTGACCTTCACCCTGACCTTGACCTTGACCCTGACTTCCACCCTGACCTTAACCCTGACCCTGACCTCCACCCTGACCTTTACCCTGACCTTGACCACCACCCTGACCTCCACCCTGACCTTGACACTGACCACGACCTCCACCCTGACCTTGACCCTGACCCCGAGCTTACCCTGACCTCTACTCCGACCTTGACTGTGACCGTCACCTCGACCCTGACCTTGACCCTGACCCTGACCTCCACCCTGACCTTGACTGTGACCCTGACCTCTACACTGACCTTCACCCTGACCCCGACCTTCACCCTAAACTTGACCGTGACCCTGACCTCCACCTTGGCCTTGACTGTGACCCTGACCTTCACCCTTACCTTGACCCTGACCCTGACCTCCACCCTGACCTCCACCCTGACCTCGACCCTGACCCTGACCTTGACCCTGACACTGACCTCAACCCTGACCTCCACCCTGACCTTGACCCTGACCCTGACCTCCACTTTGACCTTGACTCTGACCCTGACCTCCACCCTGACCCTGACCTCCACCCTGACCATGACCCTGACCCTGACCTCAACCCTGACCTCCACCCTGACCTTGACCCTGACCTTGACCTCCACCCTGACCTTGACACTGACCCTGACCTCCACCCTGACCTTGACCGTGACCCTGACCTCCACCCTGACCTTGACCCTGACCTTGACCTCCACCCTGACCTTGACCCTGATTCTGACCTCCACCCTGACCTTGACCCTGACCCTGACCCCCACCCTGACCTTGACCCTGACCCTGTTCTCCACTTTGACCTTGACCCTGACCCTGACCTCCACCCTGACCATGACCCTGACCCTGACCTCCACCCTGACCTTGACTGTGACCCTGACCTCTACCCCGATCTTGACCCTGACCCTGACCCCCACCCTGACCTCTACCCTGACCTTGACCCTGACCCTGACCTCCACCCTGACCTTGACCCTGACCCTGACCTCCACTCTGACCTCGACCCTGACCCTGACCTCCACCCTTACCTTTACCCTGACCTTGACCACCACCCTGACCTTGACCCTGACCCTGACCTCCACCCTGACCTTAACACTGACCACGACCTCCACCCTGACCTTGACCCTGACCCCGAGCTTACCCTGACCTCCACTCTGACCTTGACTGTGACCGTCACCTCGACCCTGACCTTGACCCTGACCCTGACCTCCACCCTGACCTTGACTGTGACCCTGACCTGTACCCTGACCTTGACCCCGACCTTGACCACCACCCTGACCTTGAATCTGACTCTGACCTTGTCCCTGACCTTGACCCTGACCCTGACCTCCAGCCTGACCTTGACCCTGACCCTGACCTTCACCCTGACCTCCACCCTGACCTTGACCCTGACCCTGACCTCTACCCTGACATTGACCCTGACCCTGACCTCCACCCTGACCTTGACCCCGACCCCGACCTCTACCCTGACCTTGACCCCGACCCTGACCTTCACCCTGACCTCCACTCTGAAATTGACC
>CANNYR010000071.1:0-2500 GCA_947538915.1 Tenthredo distinguenda | reverse complement strand
ACCATAACTGATTTAATGAGCCATTCGCGGTTTCACCTTAATATGGCTTGCACTGAGACATGCATGGCTTAATCTTTGAGACAAGCATATGACTACTGGCAGGATCAACCAGGGAGCTATTTTAATAATTTGCTCGTAACCGCCGGCTCTGTGGCCCGGTCGGTCAAACGTTCCTCCGTATGATAATACAATTTATAATACGTTTTTCTCGGGCACCCGAGCCGCCTGGGCGGCCCGGTCTGGACCCGGTGCAAGGATATTCGAACATTCCTCCGGTACCCTTCGGCTAGATTGAAAGCGTCGGGGACATAGAGATATGGTAAGTCGGGTACGACTCGTACGCTCGGATACGAGAGAGCGGATGCCTCCGTGCGAGAGCCGCTGCCGTCCGGGGACGACAGCGGCGGTCTGTTTACCGCATATAGGGCCATTCGGTCTGGGACACCGACCCGCGGTTATGCTGTGACAACTGCTGGACGCGTCGAACGTCGACGGGTGATCCGGAGGGCTCGAGGGACCGGCGGGCGTCGTCCGCGTGTACACGCGGCATTCGGTGTATCCACCGCCTATGCGTGCGTACAACGCGTCGGACCCGTCCGGTTCGAGGTAGCCTCGGATAACCACGGCGACGTACGAAATTCCATCGTTCGAAATTGGTGTGGTTGTGCTCTCGGGTGCGAGAGACAACGGATCCGGTCGCCGTCCACGAACGTGCGCGCGGAGCCGCCGTAGAGCACGGGACCGAAGTCTGATTCGATATTCCGTTCTCGGTTGCCCGCGGACGCCGGGACGGTCGGGACCGTCTCGCTCCATACTAGAAGGAAGGCTGCCGCTCGGACGTCGGAGCGGACCCGGTTTTAACACGGTCCTCTTACGGGACTATACCTCCGCGGAAGGGGTTCGGATTCGACAGGCTCCGGGGACTCTGTCATATTTCTCGACTCGAGCCTCGCCCCGTTCGCCTGTACTGCCGTGCGAGCCGTTCGAGGCGCATTGCGTCCCGTAGCCTCGTTCCGAACGACCGTGGTTGTCGTCGCGGCGAGACGGGACTTCGAAAGATTCTCAGAGTCCCACTGCGCGTCCGCCGCGACGCCGAGGAGCGACGTACCGCTCGGACGTCGGAGCCGCCAAGTTCCGAACGTCCCTCGGTCGATCGACGCGGTCCTGCCCCTTACTATACGGCGAGGTACCGCTCGGACGTCGGAGCCGCCAAGTTCCGAACGTCCCTCGGTCGATCGACGCGGTCCTGCCCCTTACTATACGGCGAGGTACCGCTCGGACGTCGGAGCCGCCAAGTTCCGAACGTCCCTCGGTCGATCGACGCGGTCCTGCCCCTTACTATACGGCGAGGTACCGCTCGGACGTCGGAGCCGCCAAGTTCCGAACGTCCCTCGGTCGATCGACGCGGTCCTGCCCCTTACTATACGGCGAGGTACCGCTCGGACGTCGGGGCCATCGCCGTCGAAATATTTCGAAGTCCCGGAGAAGACGCGCATACCCAGATACCCGAAATCCAATGAATATTTCCGAGTCGCATACGAGACGCGCATACCCAAATAGACGAAATCTAAGAAATATACCAGAGTTCCAGAGGAGACGCGCATACCCAAACGCGCGGATCCGGTGAAATATTTCAAAGTCCCGGAGACGCGCATACCCACGGTACACGGACTCGGGGCGGGATGTCTCCAAGTCCCGCGGACGCGCATACCCAAACGCGCGGATCCGGTGAAATATTTCAAAGTCCCGGAGACGCGCATACCCACGGTACACGGACTCGGGGCGGGATGTCACGAAGTCCCGCGGACGCGCATACCCAAACGCGCGGATCCGGTGAAATATTTCAAAGTCCCGGAGACGCGCATACCCACGGTACACGGACTCGGGGCGGGATGTCTCCAAGTCCCGCGGACGCGCATACCCAAACGCGCGGATCCGGTGAAATATTTCAAAGTCCCGGAGACGCGCATACCCACGGTACACGGACTCGGGGCGGGATGTCACGAAGTCCCGCGGACGCGCATACCCAAACGCGCGGATCCGGTGAAATATTTCAAAGTCCCGGAGACGCGCATACCCACGGTACACGGACTCGGGGCGGGATGTCTCCAAGTCCCGCGGACGCGCATACCCAAACGCGCGGATCCGGTGAAATATTTCAAAGTCCCGGAGACGCGCATACCCACGGTACACGGACTCGGGGCGGGATGTCACGAAGTCCCGCGGACGCGCATACCCAAACGCGCGGATCCGGTGAAATATTTCAAAGTCCCGGAGACGCGCATACCCAAACGCGCGGATCCGGTGAAATATTTCAAAGGTCCCGGAGACCGCGCATACCACGGTACACGGACTCGGGGCGGGATGTCACGAAGTCCCGCGGACGCGCATACCCAAACGCGCGGATCCGGTGAAATATTTCGAAGTCCCGGAGACGCGCATACCCAACGCCGCGGATCGTGAAGATATTTCAGAGTCCCGGAGACGCGCATAACCACGG
>CANNYR010000070.1:0-2500 GCA_947538915.1 Tenthredo distinguenda | reverse complement strand
AGTCACCAAGGTAAACGGCAGACGGGACGAACCCGACGCCGATTGGTTTTGATCTAATAAAAGCATTCCTCCCATTTCTGGTCGGAACTCTGTTTGCATGTATTAGCTCTAGAATTACCACAGTTATCCAAGTAAATGTGGGTACGATCTAAGGAACCATAACTGATTTAATGAGCCATTCGCGGTTTCACCTTAATATGGCTTGCACTGAGACATGCATGGCTTAATCTTTGAGACAAGCATATGACTACTGGCAGGATCAACCAGGGAGCTATTTTAATAATTTGCTCGTAACCGCCGGCTCTGTGGCCCGGTCGGTCAAACGTTCCTCCGTATGATAATACAATTTATAATACGTTTTTCTCGGGCACCCGAGCCGCCTGGGCGGCCCGGTCTGGACCCGGTGCAAGGATATTCGAACATTCCTCCGGTACCCTTCGGCTAGATTGAAAGCGTCGGGGACATAGAGATATGGTAAGTCGGGTACGACTCGTACGCTCGGATACGAGAGAGCGGATGCCTCCGTGCGAGAGCCGCTGCCGTCCGGGGACGACAGCGGCGGTCTGTTTACCGCATATAGGGCCATTCGGTCTGGGACACCGACCCGCGGTTATGCTGTGACAACTGCTGGACGCGTCGAACGTCGACGGGTGATCCGGAGGGCTCGAGGGACCGGCGGGCGTCGTCCGCGTGTACACGCGGCATTCGGTGTATCCACCGCCTATGCGTGCGTACAACGCGTCGGACCCGTCCGGTTCGAGGTAGCCTCGGATAACCACGGCGACGTACGAAATTCCATCGTTCGAAATTGGTGTGGTTGTGCTCTCGGGTGCGAGAGACAACGGATCCGGTCGCCGTCCACGAACGTGCGCGCGGAGCCGCCGTAGAGCACGGGACCGAAGTCTGATTCGATATTCCGTTCTCGGTTGCCCGCGGACGCCGGGACGGTCGGGACCGTCTCGCTCCATACTAGAAGGAAGGCTGCCGCTCGGACGTCGGAGCGGACCCGGTTTTAACACGGTCCTCTTACGGGACTATACCTCCGCGGAAGGGGTTCGGATTCGACAGGCTCCGGGGACTCTGTCATATTTCTCGACTCGAGCCTCGCCCCGTTCGCCTGTACTGCCGTGCGAGCCGTTCGAGGCGCATTGCGTCCCGTAGCCTCGTTCCGAACGACCGTGGTTGTCGTCGCGGCGAGACGGGACTTCGAAAGATTCTCAGAGTCCCACTGCGCGTCCGCCGCGACGCCGAGGAGCGACGTACCGCTCGGACGTCGGAGCCGCCAAGTTCCGAACGTCCCTCGGTCGATCGACGCGGTCCTGCCCCTTACTATACGGCGAGGTACCGCTCGGACGTCGGAGCCGCCAAGTTCCGAACGTCCCTCGGTCGATCGACGCGGTCCTGCCCCTTACTATACGGCGAGGTACCGCTCGGACGTCGGAGCCGCCAAGTTCCGAACGTCCCTCGGTCGATCGACGCGGTCCTGCCCCTTACTATACGGCGAGGTACCGCTCGGACGTCGGAGCCGCCAAGTTCCGAACGTCCCTCGGTCGATCGACGCGGTCCTGCCCCTTACTATACGGCGAGGTACCGCTCGGACGTCGGAGCCGCCAAGTTCCGAACGTCCCTCGGTCGATCGACGCGGTCCTGCCCCTTACTATACGGCGAGGTACCGCTCGGACGTCGGAGCCGCCAAGTTCCGAACGTCCCTCGGTCGATCGACGCGGTCCTGCCCCTTACTATACGGCGAGGTACCGCTCGGACGTCGGAGCCGCCAAGTTCCGAACGTCCCTCGGTCGATCGACGCGGTCCTGCCCCTTACTATACGGCGAGGTACCGCTCGGACGTCGGAGCCGCCAAGTTCCGAACGTCCCTCGGTCGATCGACGCGGTCCTGCCCCTTACTATACGGCGAGGTACCGCTCGGACGTCGGAGCCGCCAAGTTCCGAACGTCCCTCGGTCGATCGACGCGGTCCTGCCCCTTACTATACGGCGAGGTACCGCTCGGACGTCGGAGCCGCCAAGTTCCGAACGTCCCTCGGTCGATCGACGCGGTCCTGCCCCTTACTATACGGCGAGGTACCGCTCGGACGTCGGGGCCATCGCCGTCGAAATATTTCGAAGTCCCGGAGAAGACGCGCATACCCAGATACCCGAAATCCAATGAATATTTCCGAGTCGCATACGAGACGCGCATACCCAAATAGACGAAATCTAAGAAATATACCAGAGTTCCAGAGGAGACGCGCATACCCAAACGCGCGGATCCGGTGAAATATTTCAAAGTCCCGGAGACGCGCATACTCACGGTACACGGACTCGGGGCGGGATGTCTCCAAGTCCCGCGGACGCGCATACCCAAACGCGCGGATCCGGTGAAATATTTCAAAGTCCCGGAGACGCGCATACCCACGGTACACGGACTCGGGGCGGGATGTCACGAAGTCCCGCGGACGCGCATACCCAAACGCGCGGATCCGGTGAAATATTTCAAAGTCCC
>CANNYR010000069.1:17500-19082 GCA_947538915.1 Tenthredo distinguenda | reverse complement strand
TCCACGGGCCGGTCATCGCACGAGCCCTGTTTGCCGCGCGGGGCCGTCGGCCGTCGTCGGGATCTCCCCGCTCGTCGGCCTGGCCTCAAGCGGTCGATCATGGGTCATCCAGTTCGATGTCGAGACTCGGAATCGTCTGTAGACGACTTAGGTACCTGGCGGGGTGTTGTACTCGGTAGAGCAGTTACCACGCTGCGATCTGTTGAGACTCAGCCCTTGGCTTGGGGATTCGTCTTGTCGGTTAGACGAGACCCCAACGGTCGAGCGACGCGCGAGCGTACGGTGTTCGCGGAGGGGATCGGCGCGATCCACTCGCGACGGCGCGCCTCGTGTATACGCGATCGCGTTGTCGCGATACAGGGTATGCGCGTCCGCGGGACTTTGAAATTTTTTCCCGTAGCGCGTACCGTGGGTATGCGCGTCCGCGGGACTTGGAGGAATATTTTTCCCTCGGCCCGTCTACCGTGGGTATGCGCGTCCGCGGGACTTGGAGGAATATTTTTCCCTCGGCCCGTATACCGTGGGTATGCGCGTCCGCGGGACTTGGGAATATTCTTCCCTCGGCCCGTGTACCGTGGTTATGCGCGTCTCCGGGACTCAGAAATATTTCACCGGATCCGCGCGTTTGGGTATGCGCGTCTCCGGGACTTTGAAATATTTCACCGGATCCGCGCGTTTGGGTATGCGCGTCCGCGGGACTTCGTGACATCCCGCCCCGAGTCCGTGTACCGTGGGTATGCGCGTCTCCGGGACTTTGAAATATTTCACCGGATCCGCGCGTTTGGGTATGCGCGTCCGCGGGACTTCGTGACATCCCGCCCCGAGTCCGTGTACCGTGGGTATGCGCGTCTCCGGGACTTTGAAATATTTCACCGGATCCGCGCGTTTGGGTATGCGCGTCCGCGGGACTTCGTGACATCCCGCCCCGAGTCCGTGTACCGTGGGTATGCGCGTCTCCGGGACTTTGAAATATTTCACCGGATCCGCGCGTTTGGGTATGCGCGTCCGCGGGACTTGGAGACATCCCGCCCCGAGTCCGTGTACCGTGGGTATGCGCGTCTCCGGGACTTTGAAATATTTCACCGGATCCGCGCGTTTGGGTATGCGCGTCCGCGGGACTTCGTGACATCCCGCCCCGAGTCCGTGTACCGTGGGTATGCGCGTCTCCGGGACTTTGAAATATTTCACCGGATCCGCGCGTTTGGGTATGCGCGTCCGCGGGACTTGGAGACATCCCGCCCCGAGTCCGTGTACCGTGGGTATGCGCGTCTCCGGGACTTTGAAATATTTCACCGGATCCGCGCGTTTGGGTATGCGCGTCCGCGGGACTTCGTGACATCCCGCCCCGAGTCCGTGTACCGTGGGTATGCGCGTCTCCGGGACTTTGAAATATTTCACCGGATCCGCGCGTTTGGGTATGCGCGTCCGCGGGACTTGGAGACATCCCGCCCCGAGTCCGTGTACCGTGGGTATGCGCGTCTCCGGGACTTTGAAATATTTCACCGGATCCGCGCGTTTGGGTATGCGCGTCCGCGGGACTTCGTGACATCCCGCCCCGAGTCCGTGTACCGTGGGTATGCGC
>CANNYR010000068.1:12500-14371 GCA_947538915.1 Tenthredo distinguenda | reverse complement strand
CGGATCGCTAGCTGGCATCGTTTATGGTTAGAACTAGGGCGGTATCTGATCGCCTTCGAACCTCTAACTTTCGTTCTTGATTAAAGAAAACATTTTTGGCAAATGCTTTCGCTTCTGTCCGTCTTGCGACGATCCAAGAATTTCACCTCTAACGTCGCAATACGAATGCCCCCATCTGTCCCTATTAATCATTACCTCGGGGTTCCGAAAACCAACAAAATAGAACCGAGGTCCTATTCCATTATTCCATGCACACAGTATTCAAGCGAAAATAGCCTGCTTTAAGCACTCTAATTTGTTCAAAGTAAACGTACCGGCCCACCTCGACACTCAGTGAAGAGCACCGCGATGGGATATTAGTTGGGCCGCCCCGAGAGGCTAAGCCCACCGGTAGGACGTCCCACAATCATGCCAGTTAAACACCGCGAGCGGCGAACCGGCAGCGTGGGACACAGATTCAACTACGAGCTTTTTAACCGCAACAACTTTAATATACGCTATTGGAGCTGGAATTACCGCGGCTGCTGGCACCAGACTTGCCCTCCAATGGATCCTCGTTAAAGGATTTAAAGTGTACTCATTCCGATTACGGGGCCTCGGATGAGTCCCGTATCGTTATTTTTCGTCACTACCTCCCCGTGCCGGGAGGTAATTTGCGCGCCTGCTGCCTTCCTTGGATGTGGTAGCCGTTTCTCAGGCTCCCTCTCCGGAATCGAACCCTGATTCCCCGTTACCCGTTACAACCATGGTAGGCGCAGAACCTACCATCGACAGTTGATAAGGCAGACATTTGAAAGATGCGTCGCCGGTACGAGACCGTGCGATCAGCCCAAAGTTATTCAGAGTCACCAAGGTAAACGGCAGACGGGACGAACCCGACGCCGATTGGTTTTGATCTAATAAAAGCATTCCTCCCATTTCTGGTCGGAACTCTGTTTGCATGTATTAGCTCTAGAATTACCACAGTTATCCAAGTAAATGTGGGTACGATCTAAGGAACCATAACTGATTTAATGAGCCATTCGCGGTTTCACCTTAATATGGCTTGCACTGAGACATGCATGGCTTAATCTTTGAGACAAGCATATGACTACTGGCAGGATCAACCAGGGAGCTATTTTAATAATTTGCTCGTAACCGCCGGCTCTGTGGCCCGGTCGGTCAAACGTTCCTCCGTATGATAATACAATTTATAATACGTTTTTCTCGGGCACCCGAGCCGCCTGGGCGGCCCGGTCTGGACCCGGTGCAAGGATATTCGAACATTCCTCTCGGTACCCTTCGGCTAGATTGAAAGCGTCGGGGACATAGAGATATGGTAAGTCGGGTACGACTCGTACGCTCGGATACGAGAGAGCGGATGCCTCCGTGCGAGAGCCGCTGCCGTCCGGGGACGACAGCGGCGGTCTGTTTACCGCATATAGGGCCATTCGGTCTGGGACACCGACCCGCGGTTATGCTGTGACAACTGCTGGACGCGTCGAACGTCGACGGGTGATCCGGAGGGCTCGAGGGACCGGCGGGCGTCGTCCGCGTGTACACGCGGCATTCGGTGTATCCACCGCCTATGCGTGCGTACAACGCGTCGGACCCGTCCGGTTCGAGGTAGCCTCGGATAACCACGGCGACGTACGAAATTCCATCGTTCGAAATTGGTGTGGTTGTGCTCTCGGGTGCGAGAGACAACGGATCCGGTCGCCGTCCACGAACGTGCGCGCGGAGCCGCCGTAGAGCACGGGACCGAAGTCTGATTCGATATTCCGTTCTCGGTTGCCCGCGGACGCCGGGACGGTCGGGACCGTCTCGCTCCATACTAGAAGGAAGGCTGCCGCTCGGACGTCGGAGCGGACCCGGTTTTAACACGGTCCTCT
>CANNYR010000067.1:0-24537 GCA_947538915.1 Tenthredo distinguenda | reverse complement strand
AATTACCTTATTTACAATAAGCGTAGTAGAAATACTGTATTTATAATAATCAAGGGATAGTTGATTCTCTCGCAGTTATTATTTTTCTACTACTACTATATCTCCATACTACACTATAATGTAATCAACGTTAGCTTCACTGGCAATAATCGTCAATAATAATAATAATAATAATAAGTATCCATAAATGCAGTTCATAAGTCAAGGTGTAAAAAGAAAAACAATTTCTCCTCATCTGCACTGTATAGCAGACTTCCGTAAATTCAACGAAAAAGAAAGAGTAATATAAATTTGCTTCAAAAAGCAAACATTTAGCTTTGTATGGAAATGTTAATGCCATCGCCGATATGAAGAAAAAAGATTGTTGTACGTCATGAAAATATCGTCTACAAAATTTGCTGTAATAATAATTATAATTATAATTATAATAAATAAAAAGTTTTAGGCCAATTAATTTGATGTTTTTCCTTTTAGACTGCGAGTCAAGGTTAGTTTGAAGCAAATGCAGATTTCCAAAATTTATCCGCACTAGGTTTATTCATATAGTATATATAAATACTATAAACGAAATGGTTTCAAAATATAATATATAATTTATATATATATATACGTATGTGTGAAATAAAAGTTATTCATGTTATCTGTATTTCTCAAAGAATACATTTCAAGTTAGATATAAAAGAAGATAAAGAGCGATAGAGAAAAATGACATTATTATAAAAGTCAATCTCAAGTATTATAAGATTATATCAACTACGTACCACTCACTGCCGCGATGATGATCTCACGTAAGGCTAATTTCGACTTTGAATCAAATTACTATGGCACTAATTTATCTCAGAAATTCTTAAATAATAAGAGCTCTTCCTATCACTTGCATAAGAAAAATAATCAATAATATCAGCTTCTATCCTCAGAGCAGTCCAATATTCATCAATTATTATTCTAAATGATTTGTGAATGAGTAACGCATGTCAGACACATTCTACACGCATTAAAGACTCGTTTCATAAACTTGCTTATATCGAATTCTAAAAAGACAAATATTTACCGTATAAATAATCAGACTTTCTAGAATATCGAATATGAATAATTAAATGCGTGAGAAACCAAGTTACACGGAAAAAAAACACGATATTCAATGCAATGCTGAATGAATTTCAAATAAACCAGGCGAGTAGGCTTGACTACTAAGACGAGTGAATAATCGCACATTATTGATATCTAATTGTTAGAGTTATTAAAATTCATAAATCTAATTCTGTTAGTAGTTTCCCATAATTAAATATTTACAAAATGTTGTACTTCCTTCAGATCTGAACGGTATCAAAATTCTAGAATCATAAGTTATACATAGAATTACAATTCAAACGAACAGTACTGAGATTGTCATGACGACGAGGACGAAGTACCGCCCCAAGCACGCATCAGGCTCAATGTCTTATTCAGTTTAGAACACCATTCTAATCTCTCTTCTTTAGTGTCTGCTGATAACAAATGCCTGCAATTAAACACTCAAAGTATTTATTTCAAGTCCCCTTTTTCTTCTTATCAACTGACATGCACATTTGAAGATTAACAATTCCATTGAGCATGTAGATATTCAGTATACTATTTACCTGATCGTAGTCTGTGATCCCGATCTAACCATCACCAACGTTTCCGAATCACCTGGTTGAGCAGGTCTAGTTGTTTCAAGTAAAAACGTATTCGGACGGGCACAAATATCCCGAGATACCAAACCGACGTTCATTGTTGTAACTCCTGGAAAAATATTGAAGTACATAGATATTTTACTATCATATTTAGCTGGTAACTGTTAGGGTGAAGCCTTGAAGCTTATGAATCAAGTAGAACAAAATGGCAAACAAAATGATTAACAAACCTTGCAAATCTAGGCTTCCAATTGGCGTTTTTTTCCGTTCATCGTCAGGATACTTCCAGTAAGATAATGCGGAGCCCTTTAGAAGACACCATCTTCTATGCCATGCACCGAATCCTGATATATCCTCAAACATTGTTAGAAAACCTCGGTGTTCAACAGAAACTGAAAGTTCGCATGATACATGCATCTGTAGCCGACCTTCTAATGGAGATGACTGCGGCACCTGAAATAGAAGTTTATTGAATGATAAATTTGCATTAATTGATGGATTCATGGATCTGAAACTAATTACTAAGTATTAAGCAAGACTCAGTATATTTAAACTTGAAATATGAGGACTGAAGGCTGTTATTGCATTGCTAGTAACATGAACATTGGGAGTATTTATGTGTTTATTTGCAAAACTATAAGACCTGGCTCATAATTCACCTTATTAAGAGTCCACTGTTGCCGTTGCACTTCTCTAAGACTGAATATAACGTAACCAGTCAGGTTGAAAGCTGGAGAACGTACGGCTGAGGGTCCAGCAGGGCTTTGAATCGAAGGCATGACCAATCTGCTGTCCTGCTTCAAAAGTTTCTTCGGTGTTTTCCCGGAAGACTGGAAATCGAATTAAATAATAAGACCGATTCTTCTGATGTTGATTACATAGATTATTTCACTAGACTGAAGAGACACACCTTTTTATTGTTGTGAATATGATACTTTATCTCATGGGGAAGAACTTCAGCTCTTGTTTCCAGAGAATAGATACCCAGAGTTATTTTGAAGTCACTATAAAGATCCTGGAGCTTTAAAGTCGATGGAAAACGAAGACATGAGTCACCTGGCTCTGCAACAACTACAGGAGTTGCTACGACGTGATCTAGGTGACGTACCAGGCACACAAAGTGATAACAATTGTCTGTAACAAAGTAAAGATGATTTAGTATAATAGAGAAACTTGATATGAAAATTTGAAACAATCTGCTTCACTAAAGAGAATTTAATAAATCAAAATAGAAATTTCTTCATCAGGTTTCACTGCAATTATTTATATGATCGAAATAATTGCAGGATATTTATGCCGTTTTAAATTCTTTGTAAATGTTCATTTTTAAAGATTTTACCTGCATCCATGTTGCGGAAATAATTCTGTTTCAAAGGCAAAGTTATCGCAGATATAGTTAAGGATCCACTCTCCTGCAGCTCCGGAGAGCCTGGGACAACGGGCCTCAGTGACCCTTCCACTTTTAATCTCTGAATCTCATCGAGCGCAGCTTGCCGTCTGTGAGCTACAAAATAATAATCATTTATTGTCTGTCTCAATTATTTACAGATACCCTTAGTTCCTTTCTTTTCTTCAGATGGCTTTCCTTTTGAAAGCCCTTCCCGTTAGAAATGCTTTATTCTAAGAATTCAATTTGACAAGTTATTTTATTCAGTATTTTGTGAACGATATTTTTATTCTTTCCATATCAAACTATGAATGCTTGAGTGTAAAATAACGACAGTTATCTACTCTGAGAATTAGATTTTGTAGATTTGTGACTTACTGGCAACAAGCAACAATCTTTCTCCTTCTACTTGTTCTCTGGAACCACTAAACTCCACAGTAGCATTACACAAGTTCAAAGCCTGGCTTGCTTGGCTGATCACTGTTTGCTGTACACAAACTTCTTCAAAAAGGCGCTTCACTTTTTCCTGTACGAGTACAGATTGCTCTCTCTCATCAGATTGAGGTGACGAGCTTGTGGTAAATTCCGGTTCAGGGATTCGGCTTATGTGACGCACTGGAGTTTTTGGTGTCTGTTATTTATCCAACAAAATATTATAATGAATGACAAATTTCAAACAAATCTGAATTATAAAATGAGTACATAAAATCAAAGTTATTCACTTGAGATTGTTGTCTTCTGTAAAAGCTAACGCTGTGCATCAAAGGCAAGTGATTATCTCCTTCTACCACATATTGTTCACCTTTTCTTGCAGATGATGTTGGAGTGGTAATTTTAATAGGAGACCGGTAAGATTGCCTGAGAAATAATTTCGGGAATCTAAATTAGTGAGACCAAGAAAGCTGTACACGAAATTCCACTGATCAAATTATAAACTGCTGTTAAAATCAAGTAAAAATTATTGATTCGTAAAATGCTCCTTTGCTTTTAAAGAAAAACAGTTACTGCTCACCCTTGAGTATACTTGAAGCTATGAGACGTAGCCGACGGACTCTTTCCTCCTCGGTTGAGTTTTGGTGGGGTAGGTCCTTCGACTCCTAGTCCTTCATTTTGCTCATCTTGGAGAGCTAGACACTCGTCCAAATACTCGTCCATTTCATCTAGTACTGAGATATCAGATGTGGTACTATCTGGGTCGGGATCTATTGATCGCTGTAACAAAATCAAAATTAGTAAGCCTCCTGTTGACAATTATATCCATCGCCAAAAAACATATTGGCAGAAAGCTTATTTTGGTCCAATTTCCAGAATCTCAGCTAGCTCACCTTCTTATTTAAAACAGACTGTTGGCTGACAACTCTAAGTATGCTCCTCCCAAGGCTGGTATTACCTATGCCTTCACTTTCTTCGGTACTGTCATAATCATCCTCCTCCTCCTGTTAATGAAAAATGATCATCAATTTGTTATAGACGAAATGTGGATCACAATGTTAATGCCGTTTGAAGGTAGAATGTAAGATGACGTAAAAATAGCTTACCTGAAGGTAATATTCCGCCTCTGTTTCAGTCTCTGTCTTTTCATCTAGTGTAGCAGTTTCTGCCTCTGTATCGCCAACTGTATATTCAGTTTCTATCTCAGATTCAGTTTCAGTAAGTTCAATATCAGACAGATTAGGATAAATATGGCCAGGCTTAGGAGCAGATACTCGAATGCGTTTAACATCAGACTGCATCTTGTGTTGCTGCAGCTTTGGTGGACTCTTAGCAACTGAACATAAACAGATAATTATAGATTTCGAGTTCACAGATGCTGATTAATTCGAAATAAATCTGGGAAAAACTAGAACAGAAAATATCTCACCCTGTCTTTTAGCTGCTGGAGATTTTATCGCCATTGGAGCACTGTTCGGACTATTGTCCAGCAGATGTTCCAACGGTGGAGGCGGAGGCGGAGGTATAGGCTCCTGGATAAATAAATTCTGTTAATTAACATAGCAATTTGAAAATGTTGATTTGTTTGTTTGTTTTGTTTTAATACATTACTAGAATTGATTGTAGTTAAATAATTCATACCAAAGCAGGTGTCGGCTTCACTGGACAAACAGGGGAGTTTTTAGGTGAATTAGGCTTTCCATCGCTACTTTCACTGGTCCTAATGCAAGAGCCAGCAGCAGCTTGAGCCATTTCTTTATTCCTATTAAATCTTGATCTCAGCATTTCCAATTCTCTTTGTCTTTCATTTTGTGAATTTCGTAAAATGTCGTTCTCCAATTCTTGGGTCTGACCTCCGTGTTCAAACAATGCACGCTGAGCGATTACTTTTCTATTTGATACTTCCACTTTGTTAGACACGGAATGTTCTGGAATAGTCAAATACTTTAAAACATTACACCACTTCTAATTCACCAGTGAAAAATATAAATCAAAAAAATTTTTTGAAAATACTGAATGATGAAAAAACAGAAAAGAAAAAATATACCCTCGACTGCATGATGGGGCTTGGGGACCTCCTTTTCTGCCAATTGCTTTTTTGATACAGACATTGATAGAGGTGCCTTAGGAATGAGAGGAGCTTCTCCTTTGTTACGTTCGAATAGAGCCATTCTTTCAGATAGTGTCATTTCGGCAGGATCCTTCTTCTTGGTTTCCGTAACTTTAGACTCGAAGATTGAAGCCTTGCTCAATACCGAACCTGGCGACTGAATCGGGCTTTTAGGTGAAGAATAGCCAAATTTTGACTTTAACGAAGTGTTCGGGATAGGGGTGGTGGTGTTACTGTCACTACTAGTGCTCGAGCTTAAACTTTGTGCATTTTTTTCCGGTGTTTTATAATTTCTATTAATGCTAGCATGCGAGGTTTTCGTCTGACTCCTAGGAGTTTTCTTATCATCATTTTCTCTAGCTTCTACCAGATTCCCATCAAACTTCGAAGTAGGATATATCACTTTAGGTATTGATGTTCTATCCACATCCGTTAATTCGTCGTTATTCGAATTGTACCCGGCTGATGATTTCGCTGAATCTGAATTGGATTCCTGGGAACAACCCTTATAGTCATACACAAGGCGAGAATTGCTGGTAGTACGAGTAAAACCTTGAGCCTCCTGGAAAACACCGTTGTGAAACCCTATACTCTCAACGGCTTAGAGACTTCTGTTTTTTTCCATCGTCCATTCTTTTATTTGTCTACGTTTTTATTTAATTTTATTTTTTTCACCAACACCAAAACCCGATTATACAAAACTGAATATTGAACAAAGAGACACCAAAAAGCATTCTTTAAGATTTTGTTCAACCAATAATTTCATCGTTGCTTATGTTAATGAAAAAGCAGGATTTTCTAAAGCATTATCGTGTTAAAGGATGAATTAATTACTATTACAATTGTTGAGAAAGTGAGTTCAACTGTTCAAGCATAAGTTCATTCCATAGCATTCAATATTTTTTCACTATCTAAAGAACTAAGTAACAGCATCACACACTGAGCTGATTGAATACATTTTTTTAGCTAAAATTTCATGCCCAGGGACAACACAATAAGGGAAATTAAATTAAATGAAAACTAAATGCATGTAATTATGAATCTGAATAAAAGCTAACAGAGTGTTATAACTGCAGATCTACAATATAAAACACTCAGTACTCTGGAAAGTAACAGTAATCTCATGGTGATTTAAATAGATTGAAATTTGTGAAGTACGTTGATGTATTTGACTCGTTATAGGCTCTGTTTTAAATTTTGCATATGATCAGGAATGGGATTAGGTAAAGGTTTGTCAAATAAAGACAAAAATTATTCCTCACCAGTGTCTCTAGCATGGCTTGATCCCATTTAAGCTGCTTTGTCGGACTTCCTTTTCCTCGACCAGCTTGATTATTGCCAGAGCTACCATTTGAACTGTTTTGCTTAGACAAACAACTTGTACTTGGCAATTTAGATAATCCACTAGTACTTGGCAGCCTAGATAATCCACTGGTACTTTGTTGTTTGGACAATCCGCTCGTACTCGGTTGTTTAGATAGTCCGCTTGTGCTTGAGTTTTTAGATAACCCGCTGGTACTGGGCTTAGGTTCACCACCGTTCCTTGATTGTTCATTAAATTTCGCATGAACTTTAGACGCTTTGCTCTCCGTAGGTTTGGGCTATTGGAAAATTCATCGAATTAGTTTATTACTTCAAGTCATATAATATAATATTATTCGCAACGAGAAGAAGGCTAGTTCAGTGGAAATGTGAGACCTTTTTTTTTATTTGACATATAGTAAATTCAAGAATTAAATATATCCAAATCTTTATTCCCGTTTCATTTGAAGTCAAACAGAAAATGCAAAATAGCCAAGAGAATGATGTAGGAAGTGAAATATGAGCATTTAGCAATATTTCTCACCAATGTTGGATGAGACAGATCATCTTCCCAATTATTTATTGTCGAAGCTAAGGCAGCAAGCCTGCCCAATCGCGCACCTGGCTTTACAGGTTTTTGAACTACCGTTTCCTCTTCAATGGCAAATCTTTCCTCTGTTCTATAAATCGGTGAACTCAGCTCACGGCTGTTATCTTCTATAAAATGAATTGAAAATAATAATGTAATGAATAATTATTATCAATTAATTATGAAGTTATTTTTGTTACACAAATGTTTTACAGAAACAAAGCTACTTAGTTTCATTCGGAACTAGAAATTCATTGGGACATTTTTTCCTCAGACGCATTGTGATGTAAACATATTATACACAAGTTACTCGAGCAAGTTGTACTATACCTATATAATATGCATGTACATATATTGAAGGGAGAACCAGTTTATGATATCAATGTGTGTGGGTGTAAGAACCTCCTCCTCACCAACTTACCAGAGTATAGTTTACCCAGCCTTTGGAGCTTGGATCTGACTCCAGATATTTGATTATCTCCATTCTCTTTGTTGGTTTCTACTTCCTGAGTTGGAGTTTTTGTCGGTGATGATTTTCGCGGTGATTTTGTTGGAGATTGTTTAACCGGCAAATCTTTAGCTGGCGATTTAATTACCGGGACATTTTCTAGCATTAGAATAGACCAAATAAATAAGACTTTATCATGTTTTTCTCTATATCTTTGTAGAAGTTATTGAAGCAAAATATGCATGGGAACATTTGAGTGATAATAATTTTTTTGTTGTGTCCTAAAGTCATATTAAATTACAACTAACTAAAGACATCCCTTTACAGGGCTGAAACGTCACATTTAAAAAAGCATTTGTTTGTTGATCTTTGATACCAAAAAAGAAAATTCTCATAAACCAAGATGAGATCAAAAAAAGAAGTTATAAACAAGATCGACCTTTTCTTTTCTATGAACATTAATCGTCAGACCAAATAATATTTCAAACATTAGAAAATCTGGATATGACAATAATTATTGATAAATCTTACCTGGACCCTGGGATAAAATTGCATTAGCATCTTTCAGTGGACTTCGTCTCGTTTTAGGATCATGACCAGCATTTGACAATTGTGTGTCAAGTTTTTCTCTCCTTGCTTTTGCGCGTTCTAACATTCGCTGGAGAAATTAGTTCAGTTTACACATAAATGTTATTATATTCAATGAACAATAAAAAAAACTAAAAAATTTGGTTCAAATCATAAAATTATTACCACGCCAAGCATATAATCGTAGGTAATAATAATTCAATTTATTTGTGTGAATATAATACCTTGCAGTTTGTTCAGATCTAATTCATAAAATGCTCCTAAGGAAAATAGTATTCTCATTTCTGTATTTTTCACTGAATTTCATAGATAGAACCTCAAATATTTTTATGATAGAAAGAAAAAAAAATGGTTGAAAAAATAGGGAAATTTATGAAAATAGTACACTTGGTAGAAATAGAATTTTCACGGCGTGTACTTGGAAACGATAATCCTTAAAAATTCCAGGTAAACAAACCCTCGGTTTATAATCTGCGTCGCGTCGCTTACCTTAGTGAAAGGATCCATTGTTTGATTTTTCTCAGAAATACCACTTTTCATACACCTGGTGCTCTGCTAACAGTTTATTATTGACCACTGGACTCTTGGATAGAACTTTGGGTACCGGGTTATAGAAATAAGGTTTAAATACGAGGATATTTTATACGGAACACGCACCGCGCCCCTCGGCTACACTTCGCAAACTGTCACAAGTTCGGAACTTTTCAGCCGTTGCGTTCAAATGCAACCGCCATTACGCTTGTTAGGTACAGTCGCATTAGAATAAAAGATGAAAATTGTCTACTGGTGATTATGAATTAATATTTTACGAGAGTAGAGAGAATTGCGTGTTATTATTTGACAACAAAGTGAAAATTCCATTTACGAATAACTGCGATATCAAAACTATATTACTATTCGTAAACTAGATTTTTCGTACCCTCAACCTGACGTGTTGAACACTTGTTGTGTACTGACTGTCCAGCGGATCACTCCGTGGGGGAAATGCGTTCGAAAGTTTGAATTAACGGATTTCCATTGGTCGAGACGGAAAACTTAAAAGATACACCGTTATCTAACGAATATTTACGTCGGTTATTTAAATCTTTGGCATTTCAAACTTTACTTGACAAGAGTTTGTGTCCAAAATTCATGGAACAGGAATCAGAAGCCAAACAATGTTATATTCAAGTTAGGATCGTTATTCAGATACCGTTCGCCGCAAAACATGGCCAAACTTCATCTTTTTTAACTCAAAAATGACTGAAGTCCTCTAATAGAATCCCGATACGTCCGTTCAGGTACGATTATCAAAAGCACGTATACTTCATTTCCCCTTCTTCGTAAAGGAGCTGAAATCTTAGGCGTGCAAATGATAATTATAATAATTCGATCATCACTGATCAGTCCGATTTTTCGAATAATTTTCGGCCGCGACGTCACGTAAATTTTTAACGAATAGTTAGTTTATCTTTTGGCCACGAATTGCGCATTTCATGGCGGGAGAGCGATGCTGTTTTTAAACCGTACATTGTTTATTGCACTTATGTAAATATAAATAGAAATTAATCTTCAGGTCGATAAACGTCAATAATTTCTACACACGAGAATACAAGAATTTCAAACTCGATCAATGAAACGTAATAAAATCTAGAAATCAAAATTTTCAAACTACATATAATACCAACTCGTGCATAATTCAATGAATACTTTCGTAAGGAAAAGATGAGAAACTGTAACCCGAATGGAGGAAAATATTATACTAACTTGCCGATCAAATATCGTAAAATCTCAGCCAAATGAACCAAATTCTGAAGCTAGGAATTCTAACATCAAGTTAGATTATGTTACAATATTCTTATTTATAGCACTGGTGACTGTGCAATTACTGACCAGTGCGGTGATTAGATATGTTATATCGAGCATGTACTTATCTAACGAAGAATGAATACACAACTTGAATAAAAATGATTGAAATTTGAATTTGAAACATTACATGTGCCTCATTTTCTTAATCACTGATGTTTGAAGGAACATGAGTAGATGTTATCCATCAATATTACAATTGAAAAACTGCAATTGACCCTTGGATGATGTAGAATTCTTTCATGATGCAAATTTCGTGAAAAAATAATGCAGAATTTTGAAAATCAATATCAAGCTCAATTATCCTGAGATTGATTATCCATGTTCAGGTCCAGTACATGGAATTATTTCACCAATAACAAGAAATAATTCCTGACTTTGCAATTACTTTTCTTGTTGCTTCACTCTTGTTGATTATTGTCGAAAAAACTATCATCAGTAGATCAATCTATTGATTACTTTATGATGAGAAGCCAAATAAATTTTTAAAAATATTTGAAAATACTGTAAGCTGTTAATAATCTACCTTTATGTGTACGACATACATGGGATCATGATGGGATGAAATAAAAGAAAATTTTTTCCTGAATTTGATCCATATATAATTTTCTATAACATCCAAAAAAGAAAAAAAAAAAAAAAAAAACAATGTAATCAATTAATCTATAAGAACTAGTCTGAATTTATTCAGAATAACCACTTAGGTATTTGGTGCACAAACAGTTTGGAAATATTGTTATAGATTTGCTTCAAGTTGCATCGCACTGCAATCATATACAATCAACGATAAGTTGTTTAATCGCTGTATACAGAACCAGCAGCTAACTATCTAGTCTCGTTTTTGCGCATAACAGAACTTATTGATGATAATCATGGTTGCATGATTTTTTTGTCTTGTTATTTTCTACTTTCTCAAATGAAATTTTCAAGATATTCAGTGGCATTCTGTTACATAAACGATTTAATGCCACAAGATACAACTTCTGAGTTATTGTTATTATTATTATTTTATTATTATTATTATTATTATTATTATTGTTATCATTATTATGACTTCAAATTTCAACACTTCATATACTATTAATTAGCTTTAACATGATTATTTCAAAACATTATTGTTATTTCTAGCGATACATATCCATGTATTCGAATGCTGTTGCTTAATTAGCTATTTGTTACAACTACACATAATTTTATCACCATGACATGACTAGACACCGACTAAATATGTAAATTTATATTTTTTATAATAAGATAATTGATAGAATTGAATTCAGTTAATATCAAATCCTTAGTACATCTTTATGTTAATCTCAGTCAATTTACTTTCTTCCACTACAAATCCGTTCGAATTTGGTATTTCCACTACATACACTATCGGTAATCTTCTCAATTCATGGCTTGGGTCTGGGCAATAATGTGCGCTGTTTTAGAAAATGACTCGGGATTACCTCATTAGTATTCAAAAAGTATATTGGGAATAATCTCAATGAAATGACTATGGTAGAAGCTTTCGCAAAATAAAGATATGCACAAATTTTACAATTTTATTCACCATTTGCACCATAGTTTCCATTCAAATATTTTTATTCACGGAGTGTTCGCCATGACCCTAGCCATCTTGTCAACAAATCGTTGTTACCTTCAAATGGTTGTTGATGAAGAAAAAAAAGAAAAAAAATGTAACTGATACAATAATTATTGAATTTCTCAAATTTTCTATCAGTTAAATTTAAGTATGTTATAAAAATTTGTAAATCACATTATTTACTTTATTTATTTGAATCTCATACTGTCAATGTATACAATAATAAATATATAATCAGACCTATGCAGCATGGGACTAGAAAGCTGTACACATTTAGGGAATATTAAAATCAACTTCTATACCAAGCTGTATAAATCCGAAGAATAGACTGTGCTACACAATGTCAGCAATTAGTTTTGTGCTTTCATGTGTGAATAAATATAAATTAATAATTTCAAATGATATAATACATTGGGCATGATTTTCTCTACCCATTAAGCTCAGTAAACCCTTATCTAAAACCTTTTTCAGTCACTTTCTACAATTCATTTTTCTTAAAAGTATATACTAATAGATATCTAAGTTTTAACAATGAGATTTCAAAAAAACTTCAGTGCGGTATAAATAAGTATTATCAAATAATTGATGAAAATTCTCAAATATTTGGAATACAAGTGATTTATCTGTTTCTTCAAATCAGTGTTATACCTGAGCGATGTGAAAATTAATTCATCATTTCAAAATGCAATTCTTTCTGCATCAGAACGATTATTTATCTTTATTTCTTTTACAGAACTTATCATGAACATGATGCGAATCGATTTTTATCTTTTCTAATTAATATAATCCGATATTGAATTGCGATGTAACTAACAGAGCAGATGTACCATAAGATATAATAGACATCACCTCTATGCCACTTACAAATTGAAAATTCGTGCTTTGTTTATGAATAAACAGTCAAAAAGCGATAAAGCGATAAGTGATAATACACACATCACGTTTAAAACATTTAACAAATTTATCTTTAGATACAGCAAATTATTCTAATGTATATAAGAAATGAAAAGACGATATGTAATCGCCTCATATATCATATGTAGTTTTTAAATTAGGAATCTAAAATCAGTCCAGTACGTTGGGAAGAAAAAACAGATAATTTACATATCGATTTCTGAACTACAAAATAAAATTAGCCAAATTTGAACTTGAGAATTCACCTTTGCAATTTATCATAAACAGGCGTGTAATACTCATACAGATAACATAGAAGCATTGTATTTCAATTTTCAACTATCAATTGCAATCACTAGTTAAAACACTGAGCACTTCTACCTTAGAATTTTCAAGTAACAGTACTATACGCATCGAATATGTATTTTATACATAATACACTTGAATCAACAATGACGTGCAACTCAGGAATAATATGAGAGGTATGACAGGACCTAAAAATTATTCCCAAAAATAATTTCTCGGCAAAATCGCAATTGTCAGCTCAAAGAACAAAAAACTTTCAAAATCTAAACCAATATTGATACTATAATGTGCGTAAGCTGTGTTTGTAGGTATAGTACGTTTTGATGCAAAAATGACAGATTTTAAGCGGACTACTACACAATTGCATAACATACTTGTTTTTTTGTTTGTTTTCTTTTGTTAGCTTTGTCTCTTCAAGATTCAAACATCCGTGGTATTTTATAAACAAAGCATGGGTGATTTCGTTTTTAGTAATAAATTCAAATTGTTTCTTGTAAAGCAGGGTATTGTTATAATTAAACCATGATATAATCACATAAAAAGATAAGCAGAGATTACGAATTTACATAAATATTAGTTCTCTCGACTATGAGAACATCATAACTGCCTAACAATTGTTTGGATAAATGACTCAACGCGGGCGCAAGAACTTGATCTTACATTTAGATCAGCTATGCAACTTACCATTTAGTCTTCTTATACTTTTGTTATTACCACAATTGCTAGTTGAACTAGCTAGACCATTCTGTTGCTTGTTGGTCTTTGGTCTGAATACCTTTATAGCTCCCAACACCATTAAACAAAACCAATACATCTGAGGTAGCAGTAATATTGCGATGCTGATCTTGCAGCCTCGTGGCAGTGCCATTATTGCCTGTGGAAAAAAAATCGACTCAATTTCAATTAATCAATTGTATTACTAAAACTAGATATCGTATGGAATATAAAGTGAATTCAGCTTCTGCAGGGTGCAAGAAATTCACAAACTGGAATTAGTCTTATCGAAATTTTGCCTGGCATTGTTTTATCTCACCTCAAAATAAGGTAGACCAACCAGCTCGCTGTACAAGTAACAAAGATATGGGAACATCGCTACCCTGCATATAAAGAATGTTCCTATCATAATCATTCCGTTGGTGACATAGAGCTGCGTGGACTTCATCTAAGGTCGTTAAACAAGTAATGCATTAATTATGTCACATGAAATTTATAATGTTTGTATATGAATAAGCATGGTGCAGAAAATGAATATCAATCTCTTGAGTTCTACAACTCACCTTAAGTCTGCTTAGGATGCCTCGCATCGATACGAATGGTGTGCTCAATTCCATAAGATACACAAAACCAAAAACACAATCACCCAGACCTCCGCGCAAGTACTGTCATTAAGAAAAAACATATTTTTACTCATCATAATACCTAATCCATTAATACATCAATTAGCATTATACTTAATGCATTTCAACTAAGAGATAGCTAATCTGTTTTGAATTGACTTTCCATTTCATAAGTTGAAGGCAATTTATACTTTTGTGAAACCTTTTTTATGGCGAAGTAATTAACAGTCATAAATTGCTCCAAGCTAAATTGGATTATGTTAAGAGTAAGTGCTACAGAAATGAGTTAGCTATAAAATAAAAGAATGGTGAACTTACAACGATAATCAAAAATCCAAAGCTGCCGATGAATAGATGATGCATTACGATGACGGGCTGTTCTTTGAGATACAGTCTCACATTGACTATGTGACCAGCCTCAGATTTTTGCTCTTTTTTGTGCTCTGAGAGGCTGGCATGTACTCTATACATAGACCAAATATCATAGAAGAAATAGGAAGCGCCGAACCAAGCGTAAGCTTCGCTCATAAAATGAGACGCATGAAGGAATGATCGTGTGCAAGACCACATACAGACTATCGAACCAGTCACACAGCTCAACGCTGCTTGGACTGCAGACACAACTCTAGAAAAAAGTTCACCACAATTAAAAAGCTTCAAAAACTAGTTATTGAAAAGATTCTATTAAGTAAACTATAGTCATATTTTATTGATTCGAAGAACAAATAACGAGAAATGGGGGAATTGATTAAATGGAATACTAACTTGTTAGATATGTCTAGAACATCGGGCGACGTAAGATGATACTTCTTCCGGATACGCGAACCAGTGCGAGTCCTCAGTGCCATATGATTGAGGAAATCAAAGAGGGAGAGAAAAAATATAAATCCCAAAGCAGAAAGGCAGGCACCACGTCTTAGGCTGATCCTATCTCCAGGCTCCAGGATAGCAACCGAGCCAACAGCTACTCCCAATGAACCAACCGTTGATGCAAGCAGCAGCGACATATCCCCGAACTTATTATGAACCTGAATTACAAACCGTTTGGTATAATTGATTCAGTTCAAACCACATCACGTATAAGAGGGGAAAAGCGTGTCATACTGTGAATATCAGACCAAATTATGAGACAGGGACAATAAGAAACAATTTATCTTTGTCGTTTTATCAACAGACATCTAAATTTTCAACTCATCTTAATAAAAATAGATATCACTCAAGATAAGGTGACCGATAACATATAAAAACAACAATGCTTTTGTCTCCAGGTGACAAACAAGTGTCCCGTCCAAGCAGCTGTATTATATTGAAATTTAATAACTAAAGGAGAGTCTTGAGACTAGGACAGAAAGAAGATGCTGTTATCTTAAGAGCTGGTGTGATTAGATTTATTTGCATAAGGAGTTGACGTGAATTCAGCTAAACAGAGAAAATAAAATGATGAAAGATAATTTGGATAAATAGTTGCATAACTTCGGGTAGTACAAAGTTTTCATTCTCTTGATATCTAAAATCGTGCAAATTATACACTTAAGTCATATGATATCACTAAATGTGTGATGTAACATAGTGTCCTTGTGTATAATCTCTATTCACCTATTTTAGCACACATGTCTAGTGCTTTCAATGATACATGACCTTAACTGAATCACAACAGCTGTGGTTAATACTTTAATCTTATACTCATTAATGGGCATATTGTTAATTATATATATGCATAATTTATTGTTAACAAAATGAGTTGAGAAATGCGATTCAAGTGCACTTAATAACTAACAATAAATTTTGTGCTTACAAGTAGAAATCCAATTTCTTATAACATTTGGATGATTAACAAAGCATCGTTGGTTGCGATATCTTGAAGATAAAATTGCTGACCTAATTTTTTATGAAAGAAGAAGAATAATTTCTTTTGTAATAATTACTTTCTCTGTAATAATCATATTCTCGGTAATAATGATTTACTTGGTAATTTAACACATGATGACTGTGTGAACTGTGGTTTTCAATTATTTATCCTCCCAACTCGTATTGAAAAATGAGTACAAAAATATCCTTGATAGTGGAGTTATATGAGAAAAAAAAAAAAAACAAGTCAATATATCTCACAAGTACCTAATCTCGTCAAACAATGGAGAAAGATTACGAGCTGATATAGACGATTTTAGAACACAATAACTAATAATCGTCGTTTGTAAAGGGTGGCAAACCTCTTTCATTGAATGGAAAAAGGCTCTGTGTATTTAACACCAAATACCCACCACACAACTCTGAAAAACCCTCTGTAATATTAATCTATCGGCCATATTCTTGGCTCAAATGATTTGATAGAAGAATATTTGCATATGGAATACTCAGGAATTTTCGCAAATGGCAAAGTGCCAAAGATTCGGCTATAATTTAGAGAATAGATTGAAAGAAAATAGATTTTATTGCAGATCGGAGCAGCCAATATTTCCTCATGTGAATAATAACTGCTCATGTTGTTAAATTTGAAAAAAATAGGAAAAAATACTGTCTTCTTATCATAATAACCTATCAAGTTGAGGCATTTATTGTAGTGTGTATCGTGTAAAAGTGGCAAAATAAAATTATTCTTAGATATTCTCTGGGGTCATATATATTATGATGTAATAATTTTTGATTTAGGTATCATTGAAGAGAAATACAAGAAAGATTAACAAAGATCAAATGACTGCAGACCAATTGCTGTTCAATTACATATCTAAACAGATAATAATTGCTTGTTATAAATGATGATAAAAAAGTCCTGATGGAAACTTGTGGATTATATTAGACTTAGTTTTTTCTTTCTTTATGATGGAGTGTGGAAATCAATAAATAAGACTAGACAGTTTGATAAATGAAGTTGAAAAAAATCGTAAGAATATAAGATTAAGAAATTGATAAAAATTCACGAATGTTACTTAGCAACTGCGGTAAACTCAAGCCACCTGAAACGACCTTAAACTCATTAGTTGAATGCTTAAAATTGGATATATACAGTTGGTCAATGTCCATGCCGAGTTGTTAGCTAAATTGAATTGGATTCAAGGTAGTAGTGCAAGTGGCAATATTTTTAACATGAGAACAAAAATAAAGAAAAAAATTTGTCAAACTCGGGAATAAATGGGGTGAATGACCTTCGATAAGGGGGTTCTTCAGAGGGAGGTTGAATTTATGAGGTGAAAGTAATTAGTTTGAAATATAGAAAGTTAAATATTTAAAAAATCTAATCGAATTATAACGACGAAGTTGATACATAGCCGGTGAAAATTTCGTTTGAAAATGAAGGTTGACAACCGGTAGAAAATGATTTGTCATTCATTCTCGGGTTTTCAAAGTCGCGCGTATTTAGTTGAAATTGAAATGTAGAATTGCGTCGAATTTTTCGAGTTCGATATTTTTGTGGTTTTTATTTCTAACCGTAAATAACCGTCAGGATTATAAGTTTGTGTAATGTTCAGCATGAATGATCTTCGCGAATCGCAATATCTATATTCGAGGCTTACCTATTTATCTACCTACCTCTTTGTTTTTGCCGAAATTATTTACGTGCACCATTTTTAAGTAGTAATAGTTTTTATTCCCTCCGTCAGTCTCTTCTTCGCTTATTTATCAAGCTAATAATCCCAGTTTACACTTTGTACAAATTGACTTAACTTTCATTTAATATCTCCTCGCGTTACCCCAACCACGACTAAATCTATTCCGGCTTCTACTGACATTTCGCTCGAATTTTAGAGAAAAAAAAAATTCAACGTTCACTAGCGTTGCCGTTTTGCTGAATGAACTGTTTCCTCTATGGTATAACCTATCGTCATTCGGTGACTGGCTCTAGCCTAATATAGAAGGGGAAACTCGGAATATACTTTTATCGCCCTCTGTGAGACAGAGCTGCATTTTAAGGAGGATTTTATTGTTTATCATACATTGATAAGTCAGAGAAGAATTTAAATATTTTTGTCTCATAATTGCAGTATTAAGCGAATGCTCATTATAATTAATAGACATGAACATTCTAAAATATTGTGAAACGAGGAAAAAGGATTTCTGATTTTTTGTCCTACTCCGAAAAGTTATTTGATAAACACATTTTGAAAGAAGTATGAATCAAAATTGGGAATGAATGAAATTGTAATATTTCGTTATTAATTTACATCGTTATTATTATTATAATAATATTATTTGTTACCTACACATTGTTACAGGTATAAGTAATGTCTGGTTGAAATTTACTTTTAAATGGAATCACTTTTACAGTCCTTATAAAAGTATGAACATGGACTCAGATGCACTCGATGTTGAAAAGAAGAAGAATAAAACAAAATAGTCGTGAATATTCGATATTTTAATTCATTTATCCTCTTCCTCTTCCTGGCTGCGAACCTCCTGGCTGATTCTGCTGATTCAACCAAGGCGCTGATCCCGTACCTCTTCCTCTCTGATTTTGTCCTCGACCTCTTCCTCGTGCTAAAAACACATATTTACTCATGAGTCTCTATCCTAATACTGCCATAAGACTTTGGTCACATTAAATTGCCATTTTTATATCCTAAATCGAGGACCACGCTCGTTATATTAGATTTTATTGAAAAGATTCGTAGCGTAAACAAAGCTATGAAACCATCCAAATTGTAAAGGCGTTTCTTCTCATTTATTACCTACGATCATGAAATTATGGAATATTTTTGATAATAATCGAACCTTGCGCCCGTAGTATCGCTGACTTCCCTCTGCCTGCAGTCCCGGAACCTTTGCCTCCGGGTCGTTTGAACATAGGTGCATTTTTCAGCATATCTGGTAGTATAAGAAATCTAATTTTTGATCCCCTGATGTAAACGTTTTCGAGTTGACCCACACGTCCGTCACGATATGTGACTGTAAGATTTTGCATTTGACAGTTCATGTTATCTTCGGCTTCTATTAATTTCCCGCGATAAACCTCACCGGTATTCGTTTCACAGGTTATGAGGTGACCTTCAGCCTCGTGAAGTACTTTTATTGGTACGCCGATCGACATTTTTATACTTTTTTTAACGACAATCAATAACGATTTATAAAGAGTTCACACAATATATTGCAGATTAGAACGGATTTCAATCCATAGATAGATTATTGCGTACCATCAACGTTTGCCACGGACGCCACTTTGTTTCTCACAGAGTAAACAAGCTCAATTATTTCTGTTTAGTTTGGAATTCGAACGCGTGAGTGCAGCACCTAATTATTCCTCGTTCATTGCGTAATAGTTTATTGATGTTGAATATTTAAAAAAAAAATAAAGATTGTAATCACTTATTCATAAACAAATGAACAAAAATTCTTTCATTACTTCGCGCAAGGAAAAATACTTTCTTTTTTTCTATAATCTTTAAAGACTGTAAGAACACACAACACAAAGTACATAATAAGTACACATTTAGTTATTTTTCAACTTTTTTTATATCCGTAATATAAAATAATGTTTATAATTACAATAACATTACATACACTGGTTGATCGTCAGTTCATATGGATTAGTAAGACCCGCATGAACTATACGCACGAAAACAATACATGTTACAACGTCGTTAAACGTGATTTCGTTTCTTCCTTGAAATGCATGTGCCTTTTTTTCTCTTTGCAGGATTGTAATCAATTTATACTATATAAAATGAAACCCTATCTAATTAACTTATTACATGGGAATAGAAACACTTCTTTATTTTATTCAACATAATAATAAATGAAGAAATTTAATTATCAATCTTTTCTTTTAGACTTTGACTATTTACTTATTTAAGATGCATGATTTAAAACATTTTTCGTACTCCTAATCGGGATCTGAAACATCATTAGTTATAGAAACTTTACCCACATTTGTGTATTAGACAAGAGCGGTAAAAATGTACCGTAAGGTAATTAATTTAAAAAGAACGAAATGAAAAGACCGATGAATTTGACTTATTGTCCAGGTCCGGATAATGATTTATCCATAAACTTCTTTTTAGCAAAACACAGCCACCATTTACTCGGCTTTCCGTCTTCTCCATACACCTTTTCAACAACCCTAACGCCAGTCTCTTGCCGCAACTGCTGCAAATATTGCCTCATCAGATCTGAAAATTGGTAATAATATGTGTTAGATCGAAAGACTTTATTATTTATTGCCGAAATCCTATGATTATTACAGAATAATATGTTATCAGCTTTTTTGGCGGAATTAGGGTTCTTTACGAATATTTTTTAGTCTCACCAGCATCTGAAGCACTGACGGGCTTGGCGTAAACTGAGTTTAACGGAAAACCAGCCTCTCCTGGAATATCAAATTTGGAAATAGCCAAAGTGTACATCTCGTTTGTTCCTTGCATTTTTGTCGCACATTTTTGTAGTTTTTTCAGACATTCCGTGATGTACAAAGTAATGTAAATTAGGACTCTGTCTGCTTCGCTCTGCAGAATATGAATAAGAAAGAAGAATTAGAAACCACAAAATATTAATTCATGTATTAGCTCCAAGAATACAATTTTATGAATAGTATTACTACCTTGATCTCATAAGTTCTAAAAAAAACGTTTGCTTTGAAGAAATATAAAGCTTCGTCTATAATGTCCAATTCTTTGCTATTAAAGGGCAGTGCTGGGCCTCGAAATTGAGTTTTAAACGGCAGCATGGCCATGTTCCCAACCGTTTGATTGCTTTCTAAAAAGCTGGAGTGATAGGCCTGAAACATTCGAACAGAACATCGTGCATTTACGTATAGATATATATATATATATATATACACATATATGGCTATACCTGTATCTATAAATAGGCTGAAAGTTAGGTTAGGATCAGCGATTTATCTCGATTTAATTGAAAATTGAATGAAAATGAATCTGAGACGACGTAAACATTCTGATAAAAGTTTCAGCCTAAGATTAAAAGCGATATCAGAATATTGGTCGATATTATGATTCATGACACCAAAAGGGAACCACCCATTTGACAGCTCGAAGTCCGTATGAAGAAGTCGACGTATTTGAAACCGATGATAAACTTAATAGAACTTCTTTTTAACTAGAATATAAAGCAATTAAACTTACCGGCATTTTTTAGGTATAGTTTTTCTCAATTTAACGTTCCTACTTATATAAATAGAAATTTTTCCGAAAAATTTCACACTCAAGGAAGGTCCAATAATCAAACTAGTTCATGACCATGCGCATGGAGACTGACCACAAACGTAGCACCTCGGTAGTACATAGACGATAAGCTTCCATAAGATTCCTACTCCCAAGAACGACGTAGTCAAACTACGCTGCTCTCCCTCTACAACATATTTATCTCATTGCCGTAACCCATATTCATGCGCTACCGTGCGCAGGTGGAGTATCGAGGTTATGTTATTTAAACCGTGATTGTAAAATCGTATTTTTCGATCTTGACAGCTGTGACTGAATTTTGACAGTTGTTAGTAAAAATAGCTGAAGTTTAACCGACTGATATTAAGAATAAATAGACAAGTAAAAACGAAAGATGTCGAAGAAAACTGCAGCTACTGATTTAAAGAAGGAAGATGTTTTGCAGGCAGTTGTTCTCGCGGATGATTTCACTTCGAATTTAAATCCGATGCACAAAATATATCCCAGTGTACTAACGCCGTTAATAAATATACCATTACTTGAATACCTGGTTGAAACACTAGTCAAATATGACATACAAGAGTTATTTTTATACTGCAGTAACCACGTAGAATTGTTGAGAAAATATATGAGCGATAAAAAATTCAAAGATATAAACGTTCATTTAATTATTTCCGACGGCTGTCGATCTTTCGGCGACGCTCTGCGAGATATTGATACTAAAGGATTGATTCGAGGCGATTTTATCCTCATTAGAGGCGACGTTTTCACTAATGCTAACTTGAAAAATCTACTTGATTTGCACCGAGCTAAAACAAAACATGACAAAGGTGCTGCTATGACTCTAGTACTCCGCGATCTAGGCTCCAGCAATTTGTCATCACAGAAAAATGAGTCCTGCATTATTGCTGCCGACAATTTGAACAACAGGGTATTTTTTCATCAGAAACTCAACGAGGAAGATAAGAAAGTCAAACTCGAACTACAGTGGTTTTTAGATCACGACAGCGTCGGAATACACAGTAGTTTACTAGACAGTCACATTTATGTTTGCTCTGCGTTAGTGCTTCCGTTGTTTTCAGACAATTTTGATTTCCAGGTAAAAATTTTATTGGAATCATACGTCTTTCAGTCAAAGATGTATGAGTGATAAAACCTTTTCACCCTTTTCAGACAATGGAAGACTTTATTCGTGGCCTTTTGATCAACGAGGAGATACTGGACTCTAGAATTTACTGGGAAAAATTAAACGCCGAGGAATATGCGCTTCCAGTTACATCTTGGAGAGCTTACGACACTCTGAGTCGGGAGATTCTTCAAAGACGTGGATATCCCTTAGCTACAGACACTATGCCAAATCCAAAGAACTTTGTGTACTTGAGAAGAAGTACTTACAAGCACAAAACAGCTACTCTGGGAAAAGGGTGTACTCTAGAAAGAGACTCTGTTATTTGTCCGAACAGTAAACTGGGGGAAAATACTTACATAACTAGCTCGGTCATAGGAGAAAACTGTAACTTAGGGAACAACGTTAGGGTAGAAAAGTCATACATATTAGGCAACGTGACTATTAAGGATAACTGCGTTATTAAAAACTCTGTTCTTTTCTTCGACAGCGAGTTGGATGATTCGGTTGAATTAAACGGGTGTATTCTAGGGCCTAAACTTAAGCTGAAGAGCAAAAGTACCTATGCCGATTATCTCATGCAATTAAACTCAAAAGACGGGTCTATAATTCACACGCTAATGAGCAAGGCCAATCCTGACACAAATGAAGAGCTGTCTTACTTCAAATATACAAACGCGGATGAGAATTACGCCGAATCTTTTGATAAATATTTTGAGGAATGTAGTAGTAGCGAAGAAGACTCTGATGCAGGAGCTCCGATTCCAGACGATACTCACATGTTTTTAACAGAAGTTATCGATAGTTTGTTGAGAGGATATCAAGACAAAGTAAAATGCGAGAATTTAATACTGGAAATAAATTCTTCGCGATACGCTTACAACGTTAGCATTCGCGAAGTTTCTTACAACGTAGTTAAAGCCATATTGAGTTTGCCTTTGCATTATCTTTCTGAGACTGGGGCTGATCATTCTACAACGAATTATCAGAAAACTTTGAAACCAATGCTAGAATATTTCCATATGATTATCGCTAATTATGTAAAAACGGACGATGCTCAAGAGGATTGCTTGCGAGCAATCGAAGACACAGTCGCTACTACCGAAGAGGTGCTTTTAGCCGCTCAACTTTTATTCAAATATTTTTATGACCGCGATATATTGGTTGAGGATAAAATTCTGGAATGGTACGAGCTTGATGACGAAGGAGAAGACGATATGCATAGAGAAGTTAGAAAGAAAATAAGAAATGTTGTGCAGCCTTTTATCAAATGGCTGAAAGAAGCTGAAGAAGGTTCTAGCGAAGAAGAAGATGAAGACGACGAAGGAGAAAGTGATTGAATAACACCTATTTAGTTGAAGACTGAGAAAGTTAATTTCAAATTTCACAATTGTATTGATATTCAATCTGAATATCTACTAGGACAGATGTTCTCATTATTTTACTTTTTCTCCTGTTGTATAATCTCGTCCAAAATGTTTAATTCTCAATTGTACAGGGTGATGATTGTCAAAAACAGATATATTTGAATATACCAATGTATAGGAAATGTAAATCTTGTCGTAAATTGATACCTTCTTATCAATAGATTAATCAATCTTTTTCTTTTGGCGTGCTGATAGTTTAATTATTAATTATCGATGATTGAGTGATTGAGAAACTTGCTTAGGTATATATTTGAAAAATTTAATGTATTACGATGAGGTTTATCTTAAGAATTGAATAGAGTGGAGTTTTTAAAATAAATATTTTATTTTTTAACTGTATAGTGGAACTTGAAATACAGAGTATAGTTTAATTTGAATAATCATTTAATTATTA
>CANNYR010000066.1:17500-18825 GCA_947538915.1 Tenthredo distinguenda | reverse complement strand
TCGTGTCCCGGCGCCTCTGTACGATGGCGTCGGGGTACGGGCGGTTTTTTTTTTTTTTTTTTTTTTTTTTTTTTTGCTCGTCGATTTTCGGGTGACCTGTGCGCCGAGGAGGGTTCCGGAGAATGGTTGACGAGATCGCCGCGGGTCGATAGCCGGGGCGGGCCGAAAGGTCCCCCGGCCGTCCCCGCGAGCGTGCCGTCCCGCTCCGTCGAGCTCCCTCTCGCGCTGTCGGTCGACAAAAATGAATTTTCGCCCGAAAATTACAAACTCACCCTGCCGTCGTCGTCGGCTCGCCCGGCTTTCGACGGTCCTCGAACGTTATCGTACAAAACTTTGAACGTTCGACCCGCGAACGGAGGAACACTCCCGCAGGGAAGAGGGGATCCCGTTCGCGAGTCGCGAGAAGACCAAGAGAACACTCTTATGCGACATTGCCATTTCACAAATGGAACGTACAATGCCTGAAATGATTACCCTGAACGGTGGATCACTTGGCTCGTGGGTCGATGAAGAACGCAGCTAATTGCGCGTCAACTTGTGAACTGCAGGACACATGAACATCGACATTTCGAACGCACATTGCGGTCCACGGATACAATTCCCGGACCACGCCTGGCTGAGGGTCGTCTCAAAACGACACACTGCCCCAATGCCGCTTTTCTCTCTTCGGGAGAAACACGGCGGGGCGAAAGGTTGGACGTTCGCCGCGCGGTCGCGGTGGGTCGGCGCTCGTCGCGCGGTCTTCGGAAACGAAACCGCGCGCGCTCGTCGTTCCCGCCGTCCCGTGGCGTCGTCCCAAACGAACGAAGACTGTCACGGTACGACGCGTCGCCGCAATTCGCGGGGTCTCGCTGTCGTGGCCGGTCCGTCGCGTCCCAGTGCTAGCTATAGTCGGGCGGAACGACGGTCCGCGAGCCACGTCGCAAGACGGGATCGTCCGCGGGCGCCGGCAGCCGCTCGAAACACCCGAGAAATCGGATCGATACTGGGGGGTAAGACCCCCCGGGTTGCGTCGAGCGAGCGAAAAAAGAGCGAGCGTACGGAGAGCTCGAAGAGAATTTCGTCTCTCCCGCCTCGCCGTCTCTCGCCGTCGACGCACACCTAGTCGTTTCCGTGAGACCCGAGAGAGAGGTGCGCGAGAGGGAATAGATGAAAAATCCTCTCCGCATCTCTCGTTCGTTCTTTGTTCGCATCGCGCGTCAGTTTCTCGAAACGACGACGCGTGGTGACGGCGGACATCGATTACCTGACGACCTCAGAGCAGGCGAGACTACCCGCTGAATTTAAGCATATTACTAAGCGGAGGAAAAGAAACTAACTAGGAT
>CANNYR010000066.1:10000-12500 GCA_947538915.1 Tenthredo distinguenda | reverse complement strand
GCGCGTTTGGGTATGCGCGTCCGCGGGACTTCGTGACATCCCGCCCCGAGTCCGTGTACCGTGGGTATGCGCGTCTCCGGGACTTTGAAATATTTCACCGGATCCGCGCGTTTGGGTATGCGCGTCCGCGGGACTTGGAGACATCCCGCCCCGAGTCCGTGTACCGTGGGTATGCGCGTCTCCGGGACTTTGAAATATTTCACCGGATCCGCGCGTTTGGGTATGCGCGTCTCCTCTGGAACTCTGGTATATTTCTTAGATTTCGTCTATTTGGGTATGCGCGTCTCGTATGCGACTCGGAAATATTCATTGGATTTCGGGTATCTGGGTATGCGCGTCTTCTCCGGGACTTCGAAATATTTCGACGGCGATGGCCCCGACGTCCGAGCGGTACCTCGCCGTATAGTAAGGGGCAGGACCGCGTCGATCGACCGAGGGACGTTCGGAACTTGGCGGCTCCGACGTCCGAGCGGTACCTCGCCGTATAGTAAGGGGCAGGACCGCGTCGATCGACCGAGGGACGTTCGGAACTTGGCGGCTCCGACGTCCGAGCGGTACCTCGCCGTATAGTAAGGGGCAGGACCGCGTCGATCGACCGAGGGACGTTCGGAACTTGGCGGCTCCGACGTCCGAGCGGTACCTCGCCGTATAGTAAGGGGCAGGACCGCGTCGATCGACCGAGGGACGTTCGGAACTTGGCGGCTCCGACGTCCGAGCGGTACCTCGCCGTATAGTAAGGGGCAGGACCGCGTCGATCGACCGAGGGACGTTCGGAACTTGGCGGCTCCGACGTCCGAGCGGTACCTCGCCGTATAGTAAGGGGCAGGACCGCGTCGATCGACCGAGGGACGTTCGGAACTTGGCGGCTCCGACGTCCGAGCGGTACCTCGCCGTATAGTAAGGGGCAGGACCGCGTCGATCGACCGAGGGACGTTCGGAACTTGGCGGCTCCGACGTCCGAGCGGTACCTCGCCGTATAGTAAGGGGCAGGACCGCGTCGATCGACCGAGGGACGTTCGGAACTTGGCGGCTCCGACGTCCGAGCGGTACCTCGCCGTATAGTAAGGGGCAGGACCGCGTCGATCGACCGAGGGACGTTCGGAACTTGGCGGCTCCGACGTCCGAGCGGTACCTCGCCGTATAGTAAGGGGCAGGACCGCGTCGATCGACCGAGGGACGTTCGGAACTTGGCGGCTCCGACGTCCGAGCGGTACCTCGCCGTATAGTAAGGGGCAGGACCGCGTCGATCGACCGAGGGACGTTCGGAACTTGGCGGCTCCGACGTCCGAGCGGTACCTCGCCGTATAGTAAGGGGCAGGACCGCGTCGATCGACCGAGGGACGTTCGGAACTTGGCGGCTCCGACGTCCGAGCGGTACCTCGCCGTATAGTAAGGGGCAGGACCGCGTCGATCGACCGAGGGACGTTCGGAACTTGGCGGCTCCGACGTCCGAGCGGTACCTCGCCGTATAGTAAGGGGCAGGACCGCGTCGATCGACCGAGGGACGTTCGGAACTTGGCGGCTCCGACGTCCGAGCGGTACGTCGCTCCTCGGCGTCGCGGCGGACGCGCAGTGGGACTCTGAGAATCTTTCGAAGTCCCGTCTCGCCGCGACGACAACCACGGTCGTTCGGAACGAGGCTACGGGACGCAATGCGCCTCGAACGGCTCGCACGGCAGTACAGGCGAACGGGGCGAGGCTCGAGTCGAGAAATATGACAGAGTCCCCGGAGCCTGTCGAATCCGAACCCCTTCCGCGGAGGTATAGTCCCGTAAGAGGACCGTGTTAAAACCGGGTCCGCTCCGACGTCCGAGCGGCAGCCTTCCTTCTAGTATGGAGCGAGACGGTCCCGACCGTCCCGGCGTCCGCGGGCAACCGAGAACGGAATATCGAATCAGACTTCGGTCCCGTGCTCTACGGCGGCTCCGCGCGCACGTTCGTGGACGGCGACCGGATCCGTTGTCTCTCGCACCCGAGAGCACAACCACACCAATTTCGAACGATGGAATTTCGTACGTCGCCGTGGTTATCCGAGGCTACCTCGAACCGGACGGGTCCGACGCGTTGTACGCACGCATAGGCGGTGGATACACCGAATGCCGCGTGTACACGCGGACGACGCCCGCCGGTCCCTCGAGCCCTCCGGATCACCCGTCGACGTTCGACGCGTCCAGCAGTTGTCACAGCATAACCGCGGGTCGGTGTCCCAGACCGAATGGCCCTATATGCGGTAAACAGACCGCCGCTGTCGTCCCCGGACGGCAGCGGCTCTCGCACGGAGGCATCCGCTCTCTCGTATCCGAGCGTACGAGTCGTACCCGACTTACCATATCTCTATGTCCCCGACGCTTTCAATCTAGCCGAAGGGTACCGGAGGAATGTTCGAATATCCTTGCACCGGGTCCAGACCGGGCCGCCCAGGCGGCTCGGGTGCCCGAGAAAAACGTATTATAAATTGTATTATCATACGGAGGAACGTTTGACCGACCGGGCCACAGAG